>JANHGN010003229.1:18170-39894 GCA_024605025.1 Megaceryle maxima
TTAGGTGCTTCATTTCTCAGTCTCTTTTGGACCCCTCTTTTTATAAACAGTACCAGTATCTTGATATACTGTGGAAAATAGTTAGAAGTTATATTTACTTACTTTGGGATAGCCAAGATATATCTTTTAAAAATTCAGAATAAATATGTAGATGTGTAGCTTAATCAAACATTTTATCAAAATGCATAAATCAAATTTGTCAGGGAAAAAGATTACATGTAGATAAATAAGTGGTTGAAACTTTCCTTATTTTTTTTTCTATTAAATAAATTCCATTTAGTGTCTTTTCTAAAATGTAAGGATAAACTGGAAAAGAAAACTTTAAAATGTTGCGTTGTTAAAAGGAAATGGAAAGAAAAATTAATAGAGAAATCATAAAGAATAGATTTTTTATAAAATTTGCTTATGTCATTCCAGGGAAAACCTGTTGAATATCTGGAGAGAAATGTAAATTTAAAGCTTGTAATAAAATGCATATCTTTATGGGAACTAAAGAAATTATGCCTAAAGGTATGAGAAAACATTTTTAAACAAAAGAAGTATTTCATTACTTTGGATAACACTAATGTCTGCCAGGAAAATAGTTGACACAAAATTGGTTTTAAGAGCACACAGATTCCACTATTATTTTACCTTCCAAGGTTATATACTCATAAAAAACAATTATCATATCATTACTGTTGTTCTATAAAACTAATTTTCTATTTCAACACTAATGTGAACATACTTAGTTGATTGAAAGGGATAGAAGAAAATCATGCATAATTTTCTTTAATGGATTGAGTCTACCTCTCATAAAAAATAATAAAGGCTGAAATGAAGGCACACAGAAGACCAAGTTTTCAGTGCTGGTCTATGCTGTGAATAATATCATACAGTCAGTCATATTGAAGAGACCAGTCATAGTTGAATCTAAATATTTAGTTTTGTTGATTGCTATTTAATACTATTCTGCTTCACCCTCAAATGCATTGACTTGCAAACATCAACACTTTTATGTTTTTCTTTTATATAAAATAGATTCAGAAAAAGTTGTTTTGAGGGGAAACCTTTATCAGAATCAATTACAGTAGGAATCACATAGACCTTAGACATTCTGAGGAAATTATAATTGAATGGGGTAAATAAGTAAAAGAACTGCAAACTTTTGGAGAGTGTTGAACTGATAGAAGGAACGTTATCATGGTTACCAACATTGCTCACAGCTGTTTGGTGCCTGCCTGGGTGAATCCACAGCACCAAGTGACAAACCAATGCTCCTTATAGGGTCAGTGAGGAGAGTTAGGTACTTCAGAGAGAGATTTTCAAAAATATGTTAAACAGGAATCAAGTGAAAAGTCTGACAAGTCTTTCTTATGTCCCACCAAAACAGAAAGATCTACATTTCCATGCTTTTCATTAAGAAATATTCATGTATTTCCTGCAGTAACTGCTTCCCAGACCCAGATGCAGTCATTAGATCATCCAATGAATCCCAGAGTCTTTCATCTAAGTGAAAGTGCTGATTACTGAACTAGAGAGTAAAGTTGTCTTTGGCAGCTCTCTTTAGCCTGATCAATCTTTAAGAATTCCATGATCAGTAGTTAGTCTTGGTAGGAGGGCTGAGTGTGTCGAAAATAGTCTTTAAGTGTAGCCCTCTGAGTAAGATAGTCTCCAGAGAGGTAAAAGAATACTTTGGTCACTTCAACAAAGGAATCTTTCATCTGACTAGAAATTACTGTAGAAAGAGGAAAAAAACTTTAAGGAAAATAGAAGGTGTTGCACAAGAGGAATGTCTACCTTACTGACAACATCAAGGGATTCAGCATGAAATGGGTTTTGTGTTGTTCTTCTGTGACTAGAGCTGTTAACATCAAGCTAACAAAATACTGAGTACCTGGGAGATTTAATTATAAAACAAAATGCAACAAGACAGAACACAAACTAAGTATACAGTAACTGAATAGGATTTTGAAGACAAATATTCAACTCAGTCACTGAAGTAATACTGTCCCCATGACAATTTGTCCAAAGTTACACAGAATATTTCTGAAAGAACAGGTAACAGAAAATCTGTAGCTAAGCCCTTTCTGAGAACCTTACACCACCTTCCTCTGCTCGCTATTCGTCTGGCAATTAAGTGAACTGGAAACTGCTCAGGAGCAACTTGATGCCAGCTTTTGTCTTTCTCATGCATCTCCTCATTCATAGGTTTGCACAAACCATTACAGAGCCCAGTGAATAATTACTATTGAGTTATTTGGTAAAAAATGACAAATAAAATAGAATGGTTTTTTGTGTAAAAAAAAAAAAAAAAAGTAATACAGATTACTAAGATTTTCTTTTCCCCCTTCACATTAGAAATGTAATTCAGTAACATTTCAAAAGGGAACAATCAGAACACAATACTGCAAAAATTGCTCATTATTCAAATTCATTTGAAATTTTAAAATTAATAATTTTGGAATTTTTAAATAGTTCCCTTTTTTTAGATTAATTTATTTAATTTTGGTTGACCTGAGACTGTATTGTTCATCAAATAATCTACTCTCCAGAAACGTCTTGCTCAGCCCTCTGCCAGCTGCACCCTCCTCAATTTTCAAGCAGCTCTCTGTTTTCTGTCATTATGAAGCGAAGAAGGGGGAAATGAAAGAAGAAGAGATGACAGATTTATCATAATTTCTTGTGTATAATTGATCATTGTCAAAAATAATCTCTTGCATGAAAAAGCAATGAGGTTAATGAGGTGTCTGCTGAAATATCTTCTGTTCCTTTACTCATGACTTCTTTTCTCACTCTCACAGGTGCCGTTGCTGCTGCCCTCATCACCACCTGTAGTGTAGAACTGACAGTCACAACAGAGGCCATGGCAGAAGCATTGGCATGAAATGAGGTACCAGCAGGAGAAATTGCAGTGTCAAGAAGCAGCAGTGAAATGTGACAACAGAAATAGCATTTGTATATAGTCTATATGCTGGAAAATATGGTTAAATCCTAAAAGGTTCCTCTGCAATTATATTTCACTTAATTTTCATTAGCATAATTTACTGGTGTTTAGATTGGTTTTCTTTTTCTTTTTTTAAATATCAATTTGCAATATAAAACTTTGTCTGCTGTAAACATTTAGTGAGAAAATACTGGACTGCACTCTTCATCTATGTCACTAATGTCATCCCAATCTTCAAAAAGGGCAAGAAGGAGGACCTGGGTAACCATAGGTCAGTCAGCCTCACCTCCATTCCTGAAGAGGTGATGAAAAAGCTTGTTCTTGCCACCATTTCAAAACACGTTGAGGAAAGGAGGCTTATCACGAGCAGTCAACATGGATTCAATAAAGGAAAGTCATGCTTGACTAATCTGATAGCCTTTTATGATGGCACAACTAGATGGATAGATGAGGGGAGGGCAACGGATGTGGTATATCTTGACTTCAGCAAAGCTTTCAGTACTGTCTCCCATGATATTCTCGCAGCCAAGCTTAAGAAGTGTGGCTTGGATGGTTGTGTGGTGAGATGGATTGGAAACTGGCTGAAGGACAGAGCCCAGAGAGTTGGGGTCAGTGAAGCAGAGTCTAGCTGGAAGCTTGTGGGTAGTGGTGTTCCCTGGGGGTCGGTCCTGGGTCCAGAGATGTTCACTATATTCATCAAGGACCTGGATGAAGGGATAGAGTGTACCCTCAGCAAGTTTGCTGATGATACAAAACTGGGAGGAGTGGTTGACATGCCAGAAGGCTGTGCTGCTGTCCAGCGTGACCTGGACAGGCTGGAGAGCTGGGCAGGGAGAAATGTAATGCAGTTCAACAAGGGCAAGTGTAAAGTACTGCATCTGGGGAAGAACAACCGTATGTATCAGTACAGGTTGGGGACTAATCTGTTGGAGAGCAGCTCTGGGGAAAGATATCTGGGAGTCATGGTGGACAAGAGGATGACCATGAGCCAACAATGCACCCTTGTGGCCAAGAAGGCAAATGGCATCCTGGGATGCATTAAGAAGATCATGGCCTGCAGGTTGAGGAAGGTTCTCCTCCCCCTCTACTCTGCTGAGACCCCACCTGGAGTACTGTATCCAGTTCTGGGCACCCCAGTCCAAGAAAGACAGAGAGCTACTGGAGAGAGTCCAGCGCAGAGACACTAAAATGATTAAGGGAGTGAAGCATCTCCCTTATGAGGAGAGGCTGAGAGAGCTGGGTCTTTTTAGCCTGCAGAAAAGAAGACTGAGGGGTGACTTCATTAATGTCTATAAATATGTAAAGGGCAAGTGTCAGGAGGATGGATCCAGGCTCTTTCTCAGTGACGTTCAGTGATAGAACAAGGGGTAATAGATACAAGCTGGAGCATAGGAGGTTTCGGTAAACATGAGGAAAAACTTCTTCACTTTGAGTGTGACCGAGCACTAGAATAGGCTGCCCAGAGAGGTTGTGGAGTCTCCTTCTCTGGAGACATTCAAAACCGACCTGGACACGTTCCTGTGTGACCTGATCTAGGTGGTCCTGCTCTGGTAGGGGGGTTGGACTAGATGATCTTTGGAGGTCCCTTCCAACCCCTAACGTTCTGTGATTCTGTAATCTAAGTGTAGTCTCACGCACTTACCTTCTGAATGGTTTCATACCAAACAGCTGGTGTTATTTAGTCTGACAAATGAAACACTTCAGACAGTTTCTCAATTGTTGTAATTAAAACCAGGAAACAGCAAGGTAAATAAAGTAATCATGGGATCAATAAAGCTTTATTATTTTAATGATGATCTCAAAAGCCCAGATCATAAAGTGCTATGTTTCAAAGTGCAGGAAATCTTAGTAGGCATATAGTGGTCTCTGACAGAGCTCTTGAACAAAGAACTGAACAAAGATTATATGCCTTGATAAAATTCAGCTCTTTGTCTCTGAAATAACAAAATAGATCTCTGGGGAATTGTCATACATGAAGATGCTGCAATAATGTGGAGGGGTGGAAGATCAGACAGGAATCATGACTGAAATAGAAGGTCAGGACAAAATCTGATATTGATATAGGGAGAGGTAGCTTCAAGCTATCAAATACCAAAGCATTCTACATTGTGTGTGTGGAGTTAGTACTTATGAGGGGAAATAGAAAGCTGAAATCACCTTCAGTCACATTGTGCTTGCCTTGAAAAACAAGGATGCTATGAGATCACGAAAGTCTCCCCTAGTGTTAGATGAAACAAATTAACATCTTACTGAAATGATTATTGTCTGTGACAAAGAGCCAGGCAAAGACACAGTATATACCACCAAACCCAGAGCAGTATTATGACTGAGGAATGGTTTCCTTTCAGTGTTTACTCTTTTATGGATCTTGTAGAGCATCCTATAGCATCCACAGTTTTCTCTTCAGTCACTGCCTCTTCCTGCATTTTCCCTGTGATTTGACTGAATGAACTGAAAGTGTTAGAGGTGCTCTATGTCAGCATTTGACTGTTAAACAATATAACACTGTGAGTATTTGAGTATTTCTTAAGATATGTTTGTATTTTTCTGTCATCCATTAACATTCTGGTAGAAACTGTCTTTTCTGTCAGCTCTTCTATGTTCTTTGGGCATAACTTTTTAAGTGTTTAAGCCTTAAATCTGTCATTGTTATAAGAGCTACATATTTGGCAATCTTTACAGGTTATGACTCGAAACTGATTGCTGAAGCATTTACCTCATAAGGGTCAATAATTTCACTGTGTGTTGCAGAAGTTCCTTGGCAACTTAGAGATTTATAAGAACTGTGAAGCATTTGCTTTACTGATACTGATGACCTTTAGATGAACCAAAAGCAGGCTTATATTTAAAAAAAAAAAAATGTTTAACAGTAAATGTATTCTGCACTATGTGATAAATGTTGAATATTTTTCTCAGGGATTAGTATTTCCTTTTAATTTCTTTAAGAAGAGTCAAATGAGGTCAGATTCTTTAAAAACTATGTTAATAACTCCAGTAGGATTCTTGTGCAAACTTTATTCATTGTGGATCAAGTGCATCTTAAAAGAAGCCAGAAGAAACACTGTTGTAACCAATACATGTCAGGAGTTAATTCCTAAATTCTCAGTTTGTAGGTTTAAAATACAAATATGTTTAATGTTGAAATTAACTTTTATAAAGCAGGAATATCAACAGCCATCCAATGCCTTTGTGGTTATGCTAGTGAACACAGAGCAGTTCAAAAGGGAGAACAGAGACAAAAAAAAAATTGTGACAAAAATACTGTGATAATAGTCTGAAGCTAAAAGATAGCACTTCAGGAAGGTAGACTAGGGCAAGGATCAGGGAATATATTATTTAAGAGGAAGCACTAGTCTGCAGAAAGGGTAAACTTGAAAGGGAAAGATGGGGTGCATTGGAAGGTCTGAAGTACTAATCATGAAGAGTATACAAAATAAAGCTGGCTGAGGAGTAGATGCTGATTATTAACAGGTTATACAGATGTTTCAAAATCAGAACCTCTAGATGAAAGAGAACTTCCTAAGGAACTTACTTGCTGTAAAGACTTTGTAAAATCAAAAGGCACATCTCAAGAATAGTTCTGATGATGCATCAGAGCAGGGATTAATTAACAAAGTGTATATGAATTGCTCATTCATTGTCTGCATTATTCATACCTGATTTCATTTCATGATATTTCCAACTTGGAATCATGCCTTTGAACCAAGAGATGTCATACACTAGATGTTCTGATCCATTCTAACTGTGTAAGGTTTGCTCTTACACAATTTCATTGAAAAAGGATACTTCTCTTCCTGTTCTGACAGTATCTTAAATTCCTTCAGCTTCATCATTCACAGAAACTTTTCTTGCACTTGCTGTTGAAAGATGTCATATAAATTTTGTTGAGTCATATCAAACATCTATTGCTGTCCTGTGAGATGTGGCAGCAATGTTTGTAAGAAAAGGTCTCTGAAGAACTTTTATTTCATTGAATGCATTGTGAGATTTATAAAGCTATTTATCAGGCATGATTTTTGAGTGAAAGGTCCATCGTGGCACTACTTAAATACTTGAAACAATATTCTTGCACATTTTTAAGTGACTACCTTAAATACAATGAAAAAAATATCCTAAACATCCTCAAATTTTTGTAAGAAAAAAATTACAGAATTTTTAACAGCACAAAAATTATGTATACATTTGGTCCAGATTCTTCCCTCAATTACATAGCTTCAGATCCAATGACTTTGCCATTGTGTTAGTAAAGTAGACTGGGCCATTTTAGTTTGTCAGAAATGTTCTTTAATGAGTAAGAATTTCACAGGTAATTTGGGAAATTTAAAATAATTGAGCTATATACCTTCTTCCGAGAATTTAGTTACTAATGCACCATCTCTGCATCAGTAAATGGAGATTCCTCTATTCTCTAAACCTGTAATTCATAGCACTTTGAGTTTCTGTTAAAGTGGTAAGAATACTCATAAGTATATGTTTCTGCTTCTGATCAACTATACATCAGCAGAATTTTATTGTTCCTAGGTATCTTTTTTTTTTTTTTTTCCCCTGAGATTCCTCTATCTATCAGTGGTTGGATACATTTAATATTTGGTTTGTATGTTTATATTTTTAAAGGATTAATTAATTACAGAGTCAGAAACATGCAGCATGGCAAAATAGAAATGGGTAAACTTTCATAAAAGGAGAAACATTGATTCTAGTGTTGGTATGGAGAAAAATAGTAACATACTGAGACAGAAAATCATATGAAATTCAATTATATTACCAGAAAAGATCAGGTATATTTCTAATACAGCAGTTTGGCTCTGACAATAACCTACAGATAATGCTTTAAAAAGAGCATTTTAAACCCTCTGTAGAGCACCTAATTGAGCAATGACATGTTAATAAAAAAAAATTTTCTGGTCTCTTAAGTGCTGACCAACTTGAAGTGCTTGAGAATTAACAGACTTTATTGTTATTTTCTGTACATTGTATACATGTGTATTAGAGTCAAAATGAGTTAGAATTCATCAAAAGTGGAAGTACATTCAAATGCTGGTGATACCTCAAAGTCAAATCAGAGCTACTTATTACAATCAATTATTTCCTCAAACTATTCAGTACACAAACTCTAAGCTTCATATTTTTGCCATGTATTTTGGTAATAGAAAAAATATTCAGAGTAATTGTAAATAGCATATTGAGTTAGTTACTGTGCACAGACATTTGAATTCTGTGTTGAATCAGAACTAGAAGCAAAAAAGCTCCACTCTCCTAATAATTCTTCTAACAATGAGTGGGAACCTGCATTTTAAGCATTGTCCTCTTCCTTGTACACCACTCTTGATAGTCCAGGTAAGCAAGTACTGAATGCATTAGTTTTGCCAGTGCAACTAAAGTGCAGATAGATACATCTGAGGATGTGACAGAGAACTCAGTTAGGAAGGACGGTGTAAAAAATCCCTTTCATATCCAAACTCTTCCCCTTTATCTGACTCTCTGTGTGTGTAAATAATGTAGCAAATTTAAAAATAAGACAGTATAGACAGAGTATGATTATTTTTATCATACCACATACTGAATTTTCCTTCACTGGAGATGTACATTTCCTTCACATATATGTAAAAAATTAAACATGCATGTTCTAATAGTGTAATCATTATTGCATGTGGTGGGATGAAAAAGGACAAGAAATATTGCACCTCAATCCCTCTTTGTATCTTCTAGGCTAATCTTGAGTGGCATTGCTCTTTGCAGCCTTTAAATGGCACATAGGCACTCTGAGTTTTATCACATTGAGATTGCCACACATCTCTTCTGTGAACTTAGCTCTTGAGTGGCCTTGTTGCCATCAGCACTCCGCTCAATTCCTTGTTGTTATCCACAGTTGCTGCTCTCAATCCCTTGACTGGCTGGCATGTTCACCACCTGTTTAAATCCTGCTGTGACTTTTCTTCAGGCAATTTTATACACACACACACACACACACTCTTTCATTCAGACTCCATGAAAACTTGTAACTTGTGTATTGACTATACTGTATATTTCCTTTACAAATCTCTACATAAAACCTTCAGCTTGGAGAATGGAAGGTAGAGAACTAAAATGAACAACATTTTAGCAGTTCAGCAGCAGTGTCTACATTAATACTCAATGTTGATGCCACAGGTTAATGGGAAGAAGCTAATCAATGCCTTTACAGATACTAGAAGAACTATTCCAGTGAAGTATCACTTTAGCTTCGTATTGCAGCTTCCAGGCTGAAACCCAGGGACTGCAACTTTAATAAAGTGTACTTCACCTCTGTGCAACTAAGAGAGTGAAAGGACTTTTTAAAAGAAAAAACAAAAACAAAAACAAAAACAAAACAACAACAACAAAAAAACAACCAACCAAACAAACAAAAACAAACCAAAAACCAAACACCCACAAACAAACAAACAAACAAACCCCCAAAACCAAAAACAAATTGAAAAGTTGGTCTGGTCTTCTCAAATAGAGCACAAGAGGATGTCAGGTCAAAATATCCAAGGAAAGGGGAATAAATTAATGACTAGAGATCTATTTCTAAGTCAATAGATGACTTAACTTGTTTATTTTTGTATATTAAAAAGTGTAACTATATCTAATACAAGAGTATGTAATGTGTTAGATAGTCCCTGTGTGTTTTTAATAAGACTTGTTACTCATATTCAAACTAAAATTGACCTTGCCTTCATCAGGATACTGCTCATTCAAGTTAACTCCATACTTTTTTATATGAGGAAGCCCTTAGCTAGCCGAAGTTACTTGGACTTTAAGCAGAAAAGTTTCCTTGCCTTATTCTATGTACCATAGCTAAATAAATTCAATTAGGAGGAAATCCTCCAGCTGATACTTATAATTTTTCTTCCTTTGGACTATATGAGCAGCAGATCACATTTTGTTGTGCAGCCACCCCTGATGTAAACAGACCACAAAGTTTAGAAATTTAAAAAATGTAAACTGAAATACAAGCAACTGAAAAAATAAATTTAAAAAAATTTGTGTCAGTCTCTATTTGACTTTGGACTTCTAAAACTTTCAATTTTTGTAGTAAAAGTATCATATTCCGTAGTATTTACAAAGAACTCATCCAAGAATCCTGACATACTTTTTGAAAGTTAAATGCATATTTTTACAAAACATGAAAACACTCCTTTGTGAATGCCACGTATCTCTAATGGGAATGTAATAATCTTAAAGAATAAACATAAGAAAAATCCTTATACTTGATTTTCAGTTTTTAAAATGTTTGAATTACAGGAGAAAAAAAAAAAACAAAAAAAAGTATCCTTTCTGTTCCCCCAGAGCTCTTGGAAATGAAAATGTTTTTCCTACAGCCTGAAAGCATAAATCTCCCTTCAGCTGAGTGTATCATGGCAGATGTTATCGTGTACTTAAAATAGAGCTGCACCTGAAATGTCTTTGTTGAACTATAATGCTTTGTAATACACAATTTTACATACCTCATTAATTTCACAGTGCTTATAACCCAAGAAAGAAATATGGATTACGTGTTTTTGCTGGAGCTGTCAGTAGTTTTGAACAATTTTTACTAATGAATTAGTACTACAATTTTGGACTGACAGACATTCAGCCTCTGAAGTACTATCAGAGAAAGTCTAAAAAGAGTTAATAATTGTGTTATATTGTCACTGCCACAAATTTAAACTTCCTTCTCTTATATTAAGGAGAACCCAGAATCTAATCCCAGGTAAAGGGTTAGTTATTCACATAGAAAACTTTGAAAATTCTCATTTTATGTGGTCAACAGTAAAGAAATGGTGATTTATTATTCTTATCCTGTTGCTGACCCTTCTCTAACATCCTACTTTTGTTTGTAAGAAATAACGCTAAGTGAAATACAGGCAATAGAACAAAAGTCATCAAGGTTATTATTTGTATTTTCAAGAAAAATTTGTAAACATTACCTTACTTATGCAAACAAGGCCTAGTAAAAGATCCAGGTTGTAATAAAAGGTGTCTCTGAATAATGTTAGGCTGTGTAACTCCAAATATTTCATCAGTCTGGCAATGAACATTAAATCTTTAGGGTCGCTTTCAAAACCCACTACCTTCAACTAAGCCAAGTTTCAGGAACAGAGACACTATATTTGGTGTTTGCAGACTAGGTAAAAATAGTCTATCTGATAAACAGAGAACTCAGTTTTGCTTTAGCAGAGGAAGCCTGAGATGTGGGTTTGGTCATGGTACCATATTATTAAGGGAGAGATGAGTTAGTTCAGTGTATCAAAACAGTGACCCGGAACAGAAGCTGACCCACAGCAAAGCTATTTCTTTTTATCTATGAATACTGTAATAAATTCCTTTCCATAGTTTAATGTAGAAAACTCTTTTTTGGGGGGAGTAATTCTTTAGAAATGAAGTGGACAGAATTCTGAGCTCCTGTGGAATACAACATACACTGTCATTTCTGAAATACTTCAAGTGATAAAAGAAAAATTTCTCTGCTAATTATTTTTTTACCTTCTCAGTTAGATTTTAAGACATTCAGGGAAACCTAAAAAAAATAATTAAACAATACTTACATCAAGAGCTGCTTTGCAAATTGAAAGCAGTTAAGATAAATTGCAACAACATTCTGCAAATTCTGTATTCTATATTTTATAAATGTCATAGTCTATAAAATTCAAGGTGGAGAAATTAAATTGCTTTCAAGAAACTAAGGAGAACTCAGTGCTTTAGCTAATGAAGATAGGGAAGACTTTAGGACTTTATTCCAAACATGTTGATTGGTATTGCAGACATCTTTGAAGAGTTGAATTTGAGTGTTCTATTACTAGTTTGTTGCTTTTAAAAAATTATTTATTCAATAACATTAGAAGCACCATTTGTCTGAGAAGAATGCAGAGACAAAAGCATGTCATACTCGAACATACCAGAACTTCTTATAAGCAAAAGCACAATGGAAACAAAATATAGCCTTGAAACCCTTCACCCAGAATATCTTACAAATACTTTACAAGAGACAACATGTGAATGAAAAAGTCAAGTGTTGTTTATTTACTGTCTTGTACCATCTATTCCAGATTGACTAAGGATTTTCTAGAAGGGAGGTGCTCTGGTATTCTGAAGATGTTGGTCATCTTCCCAATTACAACACCACTGCAGGGGAAGAGGATACAGGAATTCTACTTCTACCTCCTAAACTTGACCTTACTAGCATGATGGCCTGAAATACCTGAAGAATAAAGATAAATTTATCTATACATTCTTTTCAGTCATCAGTAAATTCTCGAAAACTTTTTGATAGAGTTGAAAGGATTGATAGAACACTTTCTGATGAGTACAGTTCAAAAAGGTAGACAATCTTCAAAGGCTGGTGTAATTTGTTTAAAATACTGCCACAACCAAGGCTTTAATTTGTAACTAAATTTGAAAGAATAGTGTGAATGGATTGTATCCAATTCAGTCCATCAAATTTTTCTTGGCCTGTAAGGATATGTTACAGACTTTTTAATTCAAGCTAATAAGCTATCTAATACTACTGTTAGCTAAAGCATTTTGTTTCCAGCCAACTTGATTTTAATAGAATGTCCAATTAACTGAAGAATAATGAACCAAATTCATTTGAGTAATAAAGTAATACCTTTTTATTCATTGTAGAAACATTAATTTAAGAGGTGGTGAGGGGACAGAGTCCTTCAGTTTATCTTCTCTAAATAACCCTTTGTACCTACTAAGAAACAACATTCTCAGGCCATGGTGGTAGTGGAGTCACCATCCCTGGAAGAATTAAAAAAAAAAAATGTAGGTAAGGCACTTCAGAACGTACTCTAGCGGGATGGTGAGCGTTTGGGTTGTTGAGGTTTTTTGGTGGTTTTGTTTGCTTTGGTTTGGATTTGGCATTTTTTTTGGGGGGGGGAGGGTGTGTGGCTTTGGTTGTTGGGTGCTTTTGTTTTGTTTGTTGGGGGTTTTTTGGGGTATGTGTGGTTTGTTTGTTTAGTGTGTGGTGGCTCTTGTTATTTTGTTTTTTCTATATTGTTTTGGGAGGGTTGATGGTTGGATTCAGTGATCTTAGGGGTCTTTTCCAACCGTGACAATTCTGTGATTCTGTGATTTTGTGTTATCCTTTCTTATAAATCACAGGGAGCATTCTCCTTTCTTATAAATCATAGAGAATAAGAGTATTCTGATCTAACATTTACACTCTATGAAATTAATGTGGAACTTTTATATTAATTAGTGGGGAGGGAGAGTACTGAGATAAGAAGTGAATTCACTATGGTTTGTGCTTGCCTACAGTGAACTCAGTGAACACAGTCATCCTTGAGATCAAAAGAGAGCCATACGGTGAAATTTTTTAAAGGGCTATATAAATGAATACCGTCAGACTTAAAACCAAAGAATGTTCTGTTTCTCAGTTTAGATCAAATCCTTCCAGATGTCATCTGCAGCTAATATTTTAAGTTTTGCTTCAAAAGAGAGTTTAGTGGTTCTATTTTTTTAAGTTTTAAGGAAAACAGAGGAAGAGTCTAGAGCTGGTCAATGGGTATTACTCCTTTTGTGTTCTAAACCTGTTTCACAAGGCTGCCAATCCTCATCTTATCTCCTGAATATGAATCCGTGTATCACTTTGCTCTTTCCATTCCATAGGTACCATCTGATCCATTTCTTCTTAATAGTATGTTCTGCTTCCACATCTGATGAGTACACTCCTTTGTCCAGTTTTTGATAATTTATTTCTTCTTCCTTTATTGTTCACTGCTCACAAGCAAGACAGTGCCAGCTCAAGAAAGGCTATTGCCATTTACATTCATATGCTTACAGCAAACAAGTTTAGAGCTCCATAGTCCTTATGAGACTTTCTAGAATAGAATAGTATGTTTGACCTAGACAAGCTGAAGAGGTAGGCCCAGGTGAACCTCATGAGGTTCAACAAGAGCAAGTGCACCTGGGCCAGAACAATCCCTACTATCAATACAAGCTTGGGGAGGAGGCAATAGAGAGCAGCCCTGCAGAAAAGGACTTGGGGTGCTGGTAGACAAGAAGCTAGACATGAGCAGCCAGTGTGTGCTTGCAGCCCAGAAAGCCAATTGCATCCTGGGCTGCATCAAAAGAAGTGTGGCCAGCAGATCGAGAGAGGTGATTCTGCTGCTCTACTCTCCTCTGGTCAGACCTCACCTGGAATACTGCATCCAGCTCTGGATCCCCCAGCAAGGGAAGGACATGGACGTGATGGAGTGGGTCCAGAGGAGGGCCACAAGGGTGATCAGGGGGCTGGAGCACCTCTCCTACGAGGACAGGCTGAGGGAGCTGGTATTGTTCAGCCTGGAGAAGAGAAGGCTCAGGGGAGACCTAATAGCTACCTTCCAGTACCTGAAGGGTTTTATAAAAAGACTGGAGAGGGCCTGTTTACAAAGGCCTGTAGTGAAAGGATGAGGGACAGTGGTTTTAAATTAGAAAAGAGTAAATTTAGATTGGATGTAAGAAAGAAGTTCTTTACCATGAGGATGGTGGAATGATGGAACAGGTTGCCCAGGGAAGTAGTTGAGGCCCCATCCCTGGAGACATTCAAGGTGAGGCTAGACGAGGCTCTGAGCAACCTGCTCTAGTTGAAGATGTCCCTGCACTCAGCAGAGGGGTTGGACTAGATGACCTCTAGAGGTCCCTTCCAACCCAGACATTTCTATGATTCTATGTTTTTGTGGTTTTTGTAAGTTTATTATATCCTTTTATTTTAACATAATCAGTGATATATCCAGGTAGTAAGCAACCTGATCTTCCTACTGAACAATACCTTTTGTAAAATATTTTAGACAAAATGAAGATTGTTGACAAATGGTGCAGATTTGACTCCATAGCTAATAAAATACCATTCTTATAATCTAGATACCTTTTTTCTTTTTTCCCTACAACACATTTGGATTGTAGATAACCTGGACTCAAATGAATGAGTTTAAAATAATGGTCTTGAAATCCAATTAACCTTGTTATTATTAAAATGGAGTTTCTTATTTATCATGGTCACAGCTGATATACCAGCATTTTTATATGTGACTATACATGCTTGGTTGCTGTAATGTCAATAAATGTTCTTTGCAGAGGGTGAAGCTAATATCTCTGTCCACTAGACACAAATCAGTATCAACTTTGCACCATGTTCCAGTTTTCTTGAAAATGTTGTATGGGCAGATTACACAACATTCATTGTTGAAGATTTTCTCTGTCTTTTCAGAATATTCTGCCCCATTAACTTCTTCACAGCATTTGTTTCATGCAAAGTAAGTGATTAAGACAAAAATCTTTTAACTAGCATTACATTTGAGAACCAGTAACTTTAAAATGTAGTTATCTTGGCATTTATGGAAGAATTATATTCCTCAAAGTTTTAATTTTTAACGCCACGTATCGTAAAACAGGTAGTATAAACCCCATAGAATGATTCCCAGGCAAGAAGTTCTTTTAGGGCCTGCATGATTACTCACAAATACAAGTCAATAGTTTGGAAAAAAGTGATGTTCATGGGAAGTTTGGTGCTCCAAGCAAAACCTCAGTGTTGGATGTAACTGCAACACAGGTTGTAATATAGCACAGCAAAAGGAAGCCAAATATTGTCACAGAATAATCATTAGAAAAAATAATTTGTTAGGTAAAACATCGGAGTGTTTTTTGCTTTGGTTTGGTTTTATTTGTCTGTTTGTTTCCAACATGAAAAAGTAAGTACTGCAAATACTAGAGTGTCATCATAAAAAGGAGCATAACATCAACTCACTCTAATAAGTAGAGGTGAAATGAGGAAACCATCCTGAGATAATTTCTGCTGTTTCACTATCCTCCAAAGTGCTAAGGATATCTGATTAGGATAATATCAGTTAATATAGTCAATATATTGCTAAGACGCATTTTTTAAGTCAAATGCAATTTAGAGATTTATTCAGAATAAGAATAGAAGCAATGGCAATTTTTCAGCATTATTGTCCATCTAGGTTTACATATATATAGGATCACTTTAGAGTTACACAAGTTAATATAACATGTTTGTAACTGTGACTCTGCCACCTTTGTTACATTATTCCTCTTGGAGACTTACTATAGTAAGTGTTCTTACCATAATCATCAGTATAATTTTTTCTTTGTTCCTAAGAAATCTAACAATATTTGGACAGAGCAGAAAGAAAAGTCAAAAAGCTCCTGAAGGTCAATTTCCCTGAAAAACAGGTATTGTGTACCCAATAAAGCAATCTCTGTTTTATTCATTTACCATCATTCACCATCTTCCCTGTTTCTCCAGATCGTCAACAATCCTCTTCCCCCTGCAATCACATAGAAGTGCATGTGTTTAATAAATGTTTAGCAGGGACCTGCTGAAAATATCGGATTTAAGTCACATATTCCCAAAAATGGGCAGCCTGCCAGCCTGCTCTATTGGCATTTCCCTTACTAACAACAAAACAGAAACTGTATCTTTGCTATATATTGGCTAGAGATGTGATGTTTTACACAGGAACCATGACTGAGATTACAAATTAAAAGTTTAAAATATAATTTCCAATTAATGTTTTCAGAATTTTATTACATCTCTGCATTTCTTTCACATTGAAGGAAAAAAAAAGGGAAATCTGTGTTTAATTTCCCAGGCTGGTGCACCATATTTTAGATCCAACATATTCAGTTGTACCAGTACTATTGTGTTTTGCTATGTCAATAGGGTAATGAAACATGACTGAAGTAACCAGACACAGAAATAGGCCACAAAATGTAACAAATGGAGTTTTCTGAAATTAAAAAAAAAAAAGGAAAAAAGGCTCTATATTTTTGTAATTATAATATGGTTTCTTACTTGAGCATCAGTTAAAATAAAGGAAAATAATTTCTTCACTTAAAAACTATGTTATATACAGGAGTCATGGGAATTTTCCAGGCTTCACCTGGAAAATTACTATAACTAACTTGCACTAGTAGCACTAGTTATAATTGCTGTAACTCCATTATTTCATGCTGAAGGTATTTTTATTTGACACTTTGCATTTCAGAATCTTAGTGTACCTTAAAATAGTAAACAATATGATACTGCTTTGAATAAATGCATACACATCTATGCGTCTGTGTATGTATGTATACATACACAAATGCACACATACCAAAAGGAAAAGGCATGGTATGGAGAGCTGAAATGTATCTCTAAGGCCAAGCCTGCACTTTTCTTCATGACTGCCACAGTTAATTCAGCAGAAGTTTCTAGTGAAATTTCAGTCATATTAAAGAAGCATATTTTCACACATTTAGCTTATTCTGACTCTGAGGAGTTATTTTATTTTACCAACAAACAGCATAATTTTGCCATGAGTGTTCTCTAATATAATGCAGTAATCTTCCATATGAGAAAGTTCTAATTAGAACTTCTAAGCTCAAAGTCGTGGCTTGTCTAGAAAATGACACGATGATGGAAACCTAGGTAAACACTTAGCAAATCTTGACTGTATAAATCATATACATAACATTTAAAAAGACTAAAAATACTCTGCCCTCAAACTGAGATCCCCAAAATCCCTGTGACAGCATTAGATAATATTTATTAGCTCAGACGTGGCATTCTGCTGTCTTTTATTCAGTGCAAACCAATGACACAGGTTGCTTATTTATGCTTAGAATATGAATACAGTACAAACTACTGTGTTCTCACATACCATACTGTAAAGTTTTTATGAAAGGATAATCATTTCACTTAGTTGAGTATACTGACTAATTCAGAGAGAGACTAGTTCTGTGTCCTTGCACTTTGTCACAGAAAGACATACAAAATACTTAAAACTCTATCTCCCAAAACTAGTGGTAGAAAGTAGGGAGTAATTTCCTATCTGGTGGAAGGATAGTGAAAAACACTAAGAAAACCTGTATTTGACATAACAGGGGAAAATTAAAGACCAGATGAAGAATTTTTCTGCATGTATTCAATGACAAATTTGATATAAAATAACAAGTTTTATAGGTCTGACTTTATTTTTATCTTGAAGTAGCATCACAGCCTGATAAGTATGTCCTGATTCCATATGTTCAGGTTTGGAAAAATAAATTATTCTCAACTATTCTCAAAGGCTGATAATGAAACTGATGTTGTTTAATGTCTTTGGTACTGGCCTGAACAATGGGATGAAGTCCACCTTCAGCGAGTACACAGATGGTATCAAAGTAGGGAAAGCTGGCAGAATATGGGGGGATGCTGGCTAGCAAGAAGCTTAGCAGAAAAGGATTTAGGTGTCCCAGTGGACAAGCCAAATATTATTAATCAGTGTCTCCTTGCAGAAATGACAACTGTATATTCAGCTATATGAAGAGGAATGTAACCAGCAGGCCAAAGGGATTCTTCTCTGTTTGGCACTAAGGATGCAGCATCCGAAGTATCATGCCCAGTTTTGGTCTCCTCAGTACCTGAAAAATACTGACACAGAGGAATTAGTAAGTGCAGGGCCACCAAGGTATTTAGGAAGCTGGAGCACAGAATGTACAAAGAAAGACTGAGAGAACTGATTTTGCCAATATGTAAAAAGAAAATAAGAAAGAGAGATGTTTTCAACTATCCAGTAGGAGAGTATAGAGAAGATAGTGTCAGATTCTTCTTGGAGGTGCATAGTGAAGGTATTAAAAACTATGAACAAGAGCTGCAACAAGGGATATTCTGAATAGTTGTTAGGGGAAAAAAAAATTGTTATGTCAGTGGTCAAAGGCTGCAATAAATTGCCAGAAGAGGTTGGAGATATTCAACATTTCACTGTGACCTGAAGTTGAAACTAACTATATCTTGAAGGTTTGCCATGCTCTAAGTGGAAGCTTGGACCAGATTACCTTCAGAAACCCTGGATGACCTTCAGAAATCCCTTGTAAGCTAACATATAAACAAAACAGATGATTCACAGAAGTTATATTAAGCAGGCTCCATCACATGTTTTTGCCAAGTCTTAGATGTCTTGTTTAAAATAAAATCTTGATTTTTAATTTTTCCGCTATTTCAGGGACGTAAAACATTGGACTCATGATAAAGTTCTTTTTGTACCTTTAATGTTTTGCACAGTGGTAATTTATGAACAAAAAAAAAGTCCTTCTAGCCCTGTCTTCCTATGTTGATCTATGAGTCTATGATTCTATGATTTGTCTTTGTGGATGTATCTACTGACAGCTACAACTCTAAGCCTGAGGTACAATTACCCACTAAATTGAGCAGGAAACATTATTGAAGAAGTTTGTTCTAGAAACACTTTTCTGCTATCCTCTTCTTTATATCTTCATGGTGGGATAAAAGAATGAAGAGAGATACAGTATCAGAGTCTCATTCCCATTTGAAAAATTATTTTTCAGGGGTCCTTTTATGTTAGAACACCTTCATACCTGACAGGATCAAGAAACAATTCCACCGCAGAAAGAATCTCATGTCTTTAATCTTTGAATTTTTCTGTCAGTGAAAAACTTTATGAAAGGACTACATTTCTCTAACGGAATTTAAGCACTAATTTTTTTTCCCTTTTTTAAAAATTACTATCAGGCTAGAAAAAGGTTCAGTGTATTGAACACAGAGAAAGTCACATCCATAATTTGAACATGAATAGCTTGGTTATTAGATACTCATTTGCATTTGGAGATTATTTCCATATATTCTGTTTTCAAAAGACAACCATTTGCTTATTAAAGCTTGAAAAATAATCTTAAATCCAGAATTTTTTAAATGATTACATGGTTATTGAGTAGTTCTGTGTTGTTGGGTTGTTTGTTTTCTTTCATGGGAGGGAGTGTGATTGTTGGTTTTTTCTCCTCAAATTTTCTTCATGCATTGTCTGTAGAAAATTGTTTCCTTTAAACCTTACCATTTTCAAAGTTTCATGCAGCACGCAGGGTTCATACAGACACATATCAGGAGTTTATGCTTAAGAAGATTGTGACCACTATTTTATGTTTCAGGAAAAAGAGGGGTGCATGCCCATGGACTTAGGTGTCATGTCACAGCATGAGTGAAAGCAGTGTTATTTAATATGCAATGACCCAAATACAGAGGCTGACCAAATATGAGTTCCTCTTTAACCATGGTATTCTGGATGCCCTGTGTTCTGTTTTTATGGATTCAGAGAACGTGGACTGACCACTATGCCAATCAATGTTATATTTCCTCTTTCTCCTGCTAAGATTTTCTAGCTTGCTACTTGGCAATGTATGAGTCACTGAATATGTATTTTATTTTGGGTCCTGATATTCTGTCAAAATGATATAAACAGAACTACATCCTTCACTTTCAGCCTTATATTTCTTGTGCACTGTTCTTGTGCCCTGGTAAGTTATGTATAGTATGATACAGTACGAAGCATAGCTTATGCACTATTGAACAGTACTTGTGTTTCACTCCAGAGATGTAAGTCTGTGATCAGTGAAAGCTAAGTTCTGTAACGTGAAAGAATAAAAATAGTTAATTGTTTTAGAGGGACAGGAACATATAATTTAAACTGGATATGCCTCAAAAAGCATAATAATATAATATAGTATAGTAGAATGATATACAAGGACTTTGTATGGTGGTTTTGTCACTGAACTTTAATTAAAAATTGTTCTGGTGACTCATATAATCATTGTGCTTATGACACAAATGATTTGAATATCATGTGTTATGATTCAGTTACACACTAAGCAGATGCAAAGTCTACAGATACTTTGTACCTAGGTTCTTCATCTTTATAAGTATTAGAAGATCCAAAATATGCTTTTTAAAATTGCTTAATACTATTTTATTGTGTTGCAATTCTTATCCAGAGAAAACTAAGAAAATTTGCTTGATTGCCATAAACCAAGTCCTGGGCTCCTTATATGACTCAATACCTATATGAAAAGAAAAACTACAAAGTGATTATCAAAACAATGTTTTCTTTTTAAATAAAAAGCTGATTCTGATCTTTACAGTTTTTAATTTTATTTTCATCTTTCATGATGGACACTTAACTGCATCAAAACAAAACAAAAACACAAAACACAAAACAAAACCCAAAACCAAACAAACAAATAAACAAACAAAAACCCAACAAACAAAAAACCAAACAAAGAAAAAATACAATATCTGTTTTAAAGCTTTAAAGGTTTTCAGCTGCATACAGAGATTCCTTGTTGTGCCTTCATATCAACATCTTCATAAGCTACAAAGACAGAGAGAATCAAATGCCTAAATATTCCTATCATCTATAGCAGTGGATCTTACATTTCATCCTCTTGATATGTCATGGATACTAATGCAGTCATCTATCATGTATGATATATCAAATACTGTGTTTCAGAAATGAACTATCAAAATATTAACACTGTGTAGGAGCAGGAGGACTCTATCAAACAGTGAGCTCCCTCTGAGACTCTGATCATATGGTATGAAAGCCCAGTTGCCTGACCTATCAAACCAATAGTTATTGATAGGCTATGGGATGAGAAACTCTTACTACTGTGTCCCTGCTTATCACTTTTATAGGTATTGCAAATTACTGTGAAACTCATGGGTTGCAGTAGATCAAGTGCAAGAAAGTGAAAAGGAGCAAGAGAGCACAAAAGCACGCTGCAGTTCACCTCCCCAAAGGTGGAGATGTGACACACAACCAGGCTGTACTGATAATACTAATTATATTATTATGATAGCTGGATGTTATTTAGTTTGCTTCCTGTGGTATTATTTCCTACATAATCAATCAATTCTTTTGAGGAGGCATAGCATAATGTCTAGTTGTGGTATCATGTATGGAGATTTGGATTACCTTAGAAATGATTAACAACTAGTGTTAACATAAAGCCTGCATTTAATCTTTTGATATTTAA
>JANHGN010003230.1:0-10271 GCA_024605025.1 Megaceryle maxima
AAAGAAAAAAAAGAAAAAAATATTTACTAAATGATAACTGTGGATGGACAATATTTGCCAACACAAACTGAAATGTTTCTTCCCAAATAGGATTGCTTTCAAATCCTAGTTAGAGAAAGGCTATTTTAACCTGGTAAAGTTTTAACTATACAAGAAACTAAAATAGTACCCACGCACATCTCTAAGAACACCACTACACCATATAAGTAAAATAAATTGGATGAAGAGATTTCCAGGGTTCTTGGAAAGCATAAAAAGAGATTCATTACACATTGTAGTGGAATCTTTTTAGCTGTTCTAATCATTAGAGCTGTAAGAGACTGCTATTTATTCAAAACAACTTAAAGGAACTCTAAAGGTCCCAGTGTGATGTTTTCATTTCTAATTTTCATAAAATGTTGATAAGAGTGGAATCAAACTAGTTAGTTATCAGTCTTGACATTGGCATAATGTGACTAGAAATGTACCATTTGTAATTACTTGAAAGGAAACAAATTACCTTTAAGAGGAAAACCATAGGTAGAAATTGCAGAAATTAGATGTGTTAGGCTGCACTTAAAAAACAAAACAAAACAAAACCCAAAACAAAGTAGGTGTTATTTAACTTGCCTTCTATGAAAAAGAAACCAAGGCCAAGTATGTATTAGTAGAAGCATGGACTTGTTGTTGTAGCAGACCCTTTTAATCTATAATGTTTATGAAAAACGCTAACGGCAAGTGATCTTTTATATGATTTATTCCACATCTGAGTTCTTGGAAACACAACAGCAGATGGAGGAGCTCAGTGATGCTAAACTTTCATTTAAACCCCCTTAATTTCACATCTTTGGAGTTTAAGCATAGAAACAAAGCTTATATAAAAATCTCATGTAAAATCTTAGGTCACAAATTACTAGGCTCATGCTTAATTTTAAGCATATTTTCCATTCATCCTAATCAGTATAGTTAACCTTTAAGGATACATTTTGATAGGGTTCAGAACCTATGTAAGCACTAAGCTAAGTGGAAAAAAATACTAAGAGAATATGAAGTGGATAAATGAAGAGCAACTGGCATCATCTACCTGGACTTTTGAGAAGCATTTGACACTGTCCCCCAGGAGATGTCTTTGTCTCAAAGTTGGAGAGACATGGATTTGACTGGTGGACCTCACAGTGGATAAGGAATTGGATAGATGGAGTATCTGGAGTACTGTGTCCAGCTCTAGTGTCCTCAGCACAAGAAATACATGGACCAGATCCATGGAGAAGGGCCAGAGGAGAACCATGAAGATGCTCAGGGGGCTCGAGCACTGCCCCTGTGAGGACATGCTGAGAAAGTTGGGGTTGTTTAATTTGGGATAAGAGAAGGCTCTAGGGAAACCTTACAGTGTCTTTCCAGTGACTTAAAGGAGGCCTACAGGAAAGGTACAGAGGAATACTTTATAAGGGAGTCAAGTGATAGGATGAGGGGCAAGAGTTTTAGAGGTGAAAGAGGATTAAATATTAGGAATAAATTCTTTACTGTGAAGGTGGTGAGACACTGGAACAGGTTGCCCGGAGAAATTGTGGATGTCCCCTCCACGAAAGTGTTCAAAGGCAGGCTGGACAGCAGGGCTTTGAGCAATCTGGTCTAGTGGAACATGTCCCTGCACACGGTAGGGAGGGTTGGAACTGTATGTTCTTTAAAGGTCCCTTCCAACTCAAACTGTTCTATGATTCTACACTATTAGCCTAGCTATCTTAAGGTGAGCATATGGAATAAATATGCTTCCCAGCTAAATCAGTGCTGCTATTGTCATTTACATCAGCAGAGAACATAAACAAGGAATCACTTAAAGCAATTTCCTGTGAGTTACTCCAGGTTCCAAGGGCAGAAAGTATCACACTGATTGCTTCATCTGACATCTTTGTAAATAAACAGTAGAATTTTGCCCAGATATAAAATTAAGGCAAATAATATAAAATTAAAAGAAGCAATAAGCTTACTAGCTCCTCTGTTTGACTGTTTCACAAAATCACAGAATGGTAGGGATTGGAAGGGACCTCTAAAGATCAGCTAGTCCAATCCCACTGCCAGAGCAGGATCACCCAGAGTAGGTTGCACAGGAACAAGCCCAAGTGGCTTTTGAAAATCTCTGGAGATGGAGATTCCACCACCCCTCTGGGCAGCCTGTTCCCGTGCTCTGTTGCCCTCACACTGAAAAAGTATTTCCTTATGTTAAGGTTGAGCCTCCCCAATTTATGGCCACTGCCCCTGGTCCTGGGATGAATTGCTTGCCATTATACTATGTTTTCCACCACACATTTCATATTTTAAAAGCAAAATACATCCTTTAACTAAACTGGAGACTATGTCTCAAGAGGACTTGAACTGTGAAACCATCTCCTTTCCATGTCTCCTATTTGGCTTATTTAGAAAACTAGGTCATTTCAAATCTAAGAAGTGAAACTTATAAAAAATTAAAAACCACACAAAAACAACAACAAAAAACAACACCGCAAAAACACACACACAAAACCAAAACAAAACACCAAGAACCCCAACACTGCCCAAAACACAGCAATATCATAACCCCAGGACACCATTTCTTTTCCCATCTAAACATACAACTGCCCTGCTTTTTATCTCTCTAAGGGACAAAAGGACTAAAATATTGCATTACCCTTCTTTTCTTGGCATCAATGTGCAGTGTATGGGCTCTGTCCCCAGGCTTCCCCATGGTGGCAGTCAGTGAAATAAAGTGTCACTGCCCTTGCAATCTCCAGAGCCAAGAGGCTACTTAGCCTCTTGAAAGGATCATCACCTAGGACTATCATGCTCTGAAACAGGCAATCTGAAGTTAAATTTCCTCAACCCTTGACCTGTGCCTGAAGTACAAGGAAATCCTCCTTATCAAGACAGAAGAGAGTTTAGAGTTGGGTAATAATGATGATCTGCTCACAGCAGAACTCTGCCTACAGGATATGTTACTGAGGTGTTCTCATAACAATTTTCACTGTTTATGTTAATTGCAAGGCTAAGTCTATACTACCAGGGCAAAACCCCTTTCAGACTCAAATTCAAATCCTTTAAATGTCACATTGTATCGGTATCAAACTCCTCTACAGGTTTCTTGTCAGTCTGAAATTTCTTTTCAGGAAAGTCACTTAGCTGTTAGGTGATGTTATTTACTTGCTTCTCTGTATAGGCTGGGCACACCCATGGGTAATATCAAGCTATTTGTTTTTCTTACTTTCTAATAATAAGCAGGGTTCCTTAGTAATGACCAGACCTGCCCCACTTTAAATCACTTCCTATTGTTTCTGTGCATGGGGAGATTTAACAGCTCATTGACTGTGTTGACTCATAATCTGCACAGGGGAAACAATGTTATAGCTCATCAAATGTAATCAGCTACTAATTGAAAGGAAATGAAATTTTAAAATTATATAGCACCTTCCAATAAGGCAGCATAACAAAGGCTATTTATAGGTTCTGTTAACCAGAAGCTCTTTACAGTCTCCAAACTGTAGCCACCTCAAGGGTGAACATCAGTAACAATTTTGTGGCAAAGGACAGAAAAAAAATTCCTAGAAAAAACATATCGTTTTACTAGGCAAATAATTTTACTTTCCAAAAAGAACAATCACAGAAAAAAAAAACATATATAAGAATGGATGCAGTTGTACTGATATTCAGCCAAAAAGAATAGGCGTAACGCCTCTCCTTGATAATAAAATACCACTACAGCTTATGTTTCCACAAGTTATTCCACCTCTTCAAAATAATTTCTCTTATTAAAAGAGCAACATCAACATTCTTAATATCAAGAGACAGGACAGCTTCAGAATACATCAGCAGCTCCATTTCTCCATTGTTTTGTACATATACTTAGAGCTGTCTCTACTCAGTAACTTAATACAGTAAAAGCATAAGACAGCAATAGCTGAAGCAATGTATATATCATAACCTAGTTTTTCTAAAAGTGAGCTGCTTGTTTGCCATATCTAAAGAAATACACTTTTCTGAAATCTCTGAAAAAGTCCTGTATGAAAGGCATGCACCTTTAATGTTCATCAGGTTAAGTATCCAAAGACAGTAGTCACATATAAACTTTCAGAGCCTTTTGCTTTGAGAAAAGTACCTTCCATTTTCCCCAATTCCCTTGATTCATGGCTGTTATGTAGACTAACTTGTATTCATGAGTCACATGCTACAGAAGTGTACCATCCATCGTGTTAAAAAACAGTGAATCATCATGAAGCAATTTAATCTGTTCCTTAGTTTATGATTAGCATTCTCATTCCCATTTTTCATTAAAAAAAAATTAAATCCCTAATCGAGGCAAACCTTCAGTACATGTTTCCCTACTTAGAATAAGCATGACATGCAGAAATAGCAACAATGATGCTGTTGCAGATGTTCTGCCCTATATCAGGTCTTGAAACCAAAGAGACATCATGTTGAGTATGTGCATATTGCTATGCATATATGCTATACACATATGATGTCCACAAAACAGAACATCATATGAAAACTGTTGTGGGAACAAAATCAAAACTTTTTGTAATTTAGTTGCACCACAAACTACAATGAATTATAGCCTAAACTGCAAGAATTACTCATGGTATGTCATTGTGTCTTATTATTAAAAGTAGCTTCATTTTAAACTTCAGAGAAAGAAGAGATTTTGAAAAGGCTGTTATATCAAAGCTAGAATGCAGAGATGCAGTTGCTTTCACAAGGAAGTTTTATGTGGCACCAAGTGAGGAAAGTAGTCTTCATCACCCCAACCTACTTGAGCACCTTCCTACTTCAACATTTTTTTTTCTTTTTTTTTTTTTCCCCGCCCAAAAAACCTGTTCAGAGATTTGATTTCACTCCACTGAAGAAAAGTTCTGAAACTACAGATGTTGCCAAAAAGTTAGATTGTCATCATTTGGTCAGATTTACACATAATTTCTTGCCTGAATCCTTTTCAGTGGCAATTGAAAACAAGAATGTTAATGATTACACACAAACCTCTCTTTTTTTTGTTTGTTTGGGTTTTTTAATTATTATTTTGGTTGTGGGGGGTTGTTTTGTTTTGTTTTTTAAAAAAAAAAACAACAACAACTGTTGGCAGTTTAAAGGAAGAAAAGTTAGGGGTGTATTGCTGCTAACTGAAATTCATATGCTGTGTTAACTTTTACTGCATGACTTCCTGAATTTTTTAGCAGGGGAAACTGCTTGAGGCAGTGCCCATAACCACACCATTTCTGAATGAGTGATATTCATATTCAAGTAGCTTTCTTGAGCAAAAATGATGGCTGGTATTTTGAAAAAGAGCTGCTGTCTGTGAACAAGAGAACACACAGATGCATGAAATACTCAGAACTGGACTTTATAGGTATTACAGCAGAAGGATCCATACAAAGTTCAATCTATAGAGATGTTAACAGTAGTATAGCCTGCCCTCTTAAAAGCATATTACAATTTATATCATGGTTTGATGACACAGGGAATTCAGTAACAATGCTGGTTTAAAACCTCCAGGCTTTTTTTCCTGGCTCTTGGCAAAGTTTGCTACCAGCCTCATTGTGTTGACAACTCATTGAGCTGTACTGTGAACATTTCATAGAACCTGAAAAAACAACCCTCTCTCTTTCTTTTTTCTTTTCTTTTTTTTTTTTTTTTTTTTTTTAAGGCTGACAAGTTATGCATTCTGTCTTTCCACAAGAGACGGAAAGTGAGAAGCAAAGGCAGTATCAGACCCAAACTCAAGCTTCACAGCAGTACCTCAAATCTTAATGGAACTTTAGTTCAGAGACTGACACATACAACATGGCCTCTGCCACTTCATACACTCCCAGTCTGAAGAAATGGGAACATAATGTCAGACTGTATCTCAGGAAGCACTAGTCTGAGAGTAAGCATTGCCACACACTCAATCAAAACATGCCATCTACTTCGAGTTCTACTACGAGTCTTGACCCATATCATCTACGCAGAAGTTAAAAGGACTATGCTTTTTCCATCTCCTGCTGCCCTCTAAGGGAGAGGGAAAGAACAACTTCAGCCAAGCCCAGGACAACATGAGGGAAGAGAGCAAAAAAGGATGGCATGGAATGTACAGTATAAAGAACATTAGGAATTTTCTTAGCGAGTCCACTAGAAGCAGGAGTCAAAGATTCAACCAGTTGTATGAGTTTCTGACAGCAGTGATAAAAAAGCACCACTGTGCACTCGAAAATGTTAAATGCACCAGCTCTTTTATTCCAAGTACTCATCTTTGGCCAGCTGTTGAGGAAGCTGTTTTTCTATACAGGCAACAATTTTTGTGAGGAACACCTAGGTCTGAGAGGGTCGTCCCTCAAGTGTTTAAACAGAATGTTCTCCTTTGAGTTTACATCAGAATGTGTGGAGTAAAGAAGGACTAGATGTAGGATAAAAATAGGATTTTATTGCATGCTAGTGATTCAAGTAGGACCCTTTGAGATAGACTGTTCCTGGGAATGACCATGGTAAGCATATCACCCCAGCTAAAACACAGATACAACTGTATAAGTGACTCTGATTATTATTTGAATTATAATGGAAGATATCTGCAATGGTAATTTTAAGCATGGCTGTCTCCAGAGGGTACCTCGTAAGTAAGTATATTCCGGCATCAAAAACAGAAAGCACCCTGCTTTTGGAATACTGTTCTCATGTGCAATGAATCCTCAAGGTAGTGATCTGAAACTAAAGCAGTTACACGCCTTTGATGGAGATGATTGTGGGTACTCTTAAAAAACTGCTGTTAGAGATTGACAGAAATCAGTTTTATTTTTCTTTACAGTTTCTGTATGAAACCGTCATGCAAGAATAATCCATGCATATTTGCAGTGAATTAGTTTAAGTATGCATCTCCTTTTGTTTTTCTTTTCTTCAGATGGTCAATAGTAAGTGGAAAAAAGATTTTTTAACTGTCAGAAATCAATTCTGTGACTACTGGATGCTGTTTTACTTGGAAAAAAAGAGAAGTCTCTTTGCAAGAGAGCATCGTTGCTACAGAAAGTTTTCTTTTAACTAAAAGTAACTGTCACAAATTTCAAGGAGAGTTATACACAAAACTGTGTCAGGAGAACACTACTTACTGGCACCCCTTGGGAAAAAAAGCCCAAGTAGAGAGTGGCACCTATTATATATTTCAGAGGGAGAATTTTTTTTTTCTTTCACGGTTAAGATATGAAAAATGTTACTTTAAAATAAAAGTTTGAACTGACCATAACATCCATTCTCTGATAGCACAGCAAAAAGGTCTAACACACAGCACAAAGAATCCATATTTAATTTGTAGTAGTGAATCCTTGAAGTTTTACACTGCAAACCCACTGTTCTATAATCAGAAAGTGAATACTGTAATTTTGTTGTAGATATGCTTCTTCATATCTAAGAAAGTAGAGTTTTGTGTTTACATTTAAAAAGTCAGCTTCCTGATCAGGGAACAGTGAGTATGACTTGCAAGAGGCAGCTGAAAGCAGTCGGATTAAAGGAGGAACAAAAAGGAAAGGTCTACTTCATAGGACCATTTGCAGGAAATAATACATTGTGATATATTTTATAAGACTTATTGCTTATTTTAAAAGACCTATTTGTTAAATATTAACTATTTTTCTTTGGGTGTCCTATCTGTCAAAAGATTCTGACTAACAAAAGGAGACAAGATTTGTTATGATCAAAGTGGCCTACCTCTCAAATGCCTTAATTAAAGGAATATGATCAACTTGGAACAGGTTGTACATAGAAATATAACAGAGTGGTTTATTGTCCTAAGCAGCATTGTTTTAAATTAAAGTCTTTGAAGAGAAACCACAGTGTATTTTGTTTACTTTGTATATTTCACAGCTGTTTGGTTTCAATTAATTTCACTAAATATTCTCTGTGTAGCACAGCACAAGTGTACTCTCCATTTCTCATCTTCTGGTAGAGCTTTCAAAAAGTAACAATGAGAGAGGAGTTTTCTTTTAAACAGAAAAAATTACCGTAACTCAGTAAAAAGTGGCACACAGGTTAAAAAGCAGAGAGAGTACCTCCAAGTTCTTGTAAGAAAGATGACAGTATACTTTCCATGTTGCAGTAAATTTCAACTGAGATTATTAAATTCTTACTTTTAATGTTTCCAGACAGCGTATGAGAAAAATCCAGGCTAGACTGTTAGCCTGAAGAATAGTGTCCAGAATCATTTTGTTACCCTTGACCTTGTCTGAAAGCTTGCTTTTCAGAGACCCCTCGTCTTATGAGAGCTTCCCAGCAAAAATGCATTAACAATGAGTTCTGGTCTGTATCATGCTGCAATACCACTTGAGTCGTAGAGAAATTAAAACAAAAATGCTTACTTGCATAACCCACAATGCCATTTTCCTTTTTGTTCCCATGGTCTTTGGTCTTGGCTAATACGCTTATCAAAAGAACACTGGAATGTTACCAGCTTTCTTGAAATAAGCAACATGGCCTCCTAGAAGAATAAAACTGTCCACTTCTCCCTTGGTTTAGTTATTTATGTAAAGACTCAAGTGTTTTTAATTAACCAACTAAAATCATAAGTGCAACGAGGTAGGGATGGGCTTATTAACAATAGTTCACTACAGGTAAATTTGGCCCAAACACTTCTTTTCTCTTATTGTACTTGCAAAAATGTGTTGTCCTTTCACATGCATCTCCTTCACAGGTAAGGATAACATAGAGGGGGCAAGCCCACACACCCAGAGAGCTACTCTGGTCAGCTTATTTGTCTGAAGGTACTCTTATCCAATGTTCCCTCCTTCCTCTCTCTCTTCACCTCATCATCATATGAGGTAAATGCATTCTTTGGATACTAACCTTTAAAGTATAGATACAATTCAGGTAAGAACATAAAGATTTTCTAGGAATCTCTGTAACAACTTTATGTAGTGTGTCTTTGTTTCAACAGAGGAAAAGTCCAAGAAGATTTCCTTAAAATAATGGAAGGATGCAGCAGTCTGCCTTGAACATGCTTTCTTGAAGTATCTGTTTTGCTGCTATGTTGTCAGCCTCTCCCAGGTTTAATGCCATTTGTGTGATTTGATTATTAGGAAGGAGAGATCATTCCTTCCCTGCATCCATGCTTCTGCACTTTGGAGCTATTCTGGATTTGGCTCGTATGGAAATTGAGGAAGTAGTTAAGACTTTTCCCCACCCTGAGAGTCCATTCCAAAGTAACACACCATCATGACTAGTAAGGCAGATTTTTCTGACCTGTATTTAAGCAATAAGAGATGACAGGTAGTGCTTTTTCAGAGGATTATGGGTGGTGTGATAAGGCAAAAATCAGAAGATTTTCCTTTAAGTGCATTTTTGCTATTAAGAAATGGAATTTATACATCAAAAAAAGAGAGAGTCAGACTCCTGCACCTGAATGGCATTATTGACATGGCCACAACATCACTGACAGCCAGTCAGGAAGTGCTATGTTCAGACTTCTAAACCCATTTTGTAATTAAAATAAAAGGAGAATTTTACCTTCAAACCTTGCATCAATATTGTAGTGATAATCTACAATGTACTCTCTACCTAATTAATTTTCAAATATCATATAACCTGAATACAATTAAAGCAAGGCTTTGATTATTTTTCCTTTAATAGTGTGAAGTCAGTTTTAATAAGATTAAGTAAAAACAATCTCTGAACTCCAGGTCTGACCTCAAATAAGCTACTACTAAATACAGGACAACAGGGAGACACTTACTAGCATTTCTGATTTTTTTTTTTTTTCCTCCCCCTCAGAACTTGAGCTCATTTTTTGACTTTCTAGAAAACTCCTGCTAAAAAAAATCCAAAGCAGGAAGACTGATGAATGAGCAGGTAACTCTGTTTGTGTGCATGGAACTTACTTACCCATTATTTGCTTTATTACAAAATTTCAATGGAGTTTTCTTTTGTCTAGCAGTTTAGGCATATATGCTACTGATTAAGTGTATATGCTACCAATTAGGTATATATGCTACTGATTAGTTGTTTTCCAGATACTGTGGTTATAAATTAAAAGTAAGCTACAGTTTTTCTGGTCATTTTTAGTAATTAGCAACAATATAGCACAAGTATGAGATTCTGACTGTAGTAAATTCATTAAACAAGTAAGATTATTTGTTTGACAAATCAGAACCTGGAATAGAATACTATTTACTTCCTCAGATCTGTGCCCAAATAGCCTTTTAGCCTAACTTCACCCTAAAAAAAAAAAAAAAAAAAAAAAAAAAAAAAAAAAATATTTTTTGTTGTTTTTGTTTTTTTTTTTTTTATTTTTTATTTTCAAAACTAAAAAAAAA
>JANHGN010003230.1:10281-29691 GCA_024605025.1 Megaceryle maxima
TAGTGAGTTGTTAATTTAAGGTAGGTTTACAGCATATTCTTTTTCCACCCCATCGCAATAAAAAAAAAAAAAAAAAAAAAAAAAAAAAAAAGGTGGTTTTTCTTGCTGGTTTTGTTTTCTTTTGATTTATTTGTTATTTACAACATGGAAACAGAATTTAGAACACAAAACTGCTTCTAATTCTGTTTTCCAGTTAATACATATCCCTGTGCACATCTCTCCTCAACTCTCCAAACTTTTTTTTTTTTAATGAAAGGTCAAACAAAACTTCTCCACTTGGTTTGTGACACATAATTTCTCCATCAGGATAACCTAAAATTAAGCTTGTAGTCTGCAACCTCATTTAAACAAAATAAACTATGGTACAACAATCCAGCATTTCTGACAGGCTTCTTCAGACGTTACATGGGACTTGGTCCACCACAGAGTTAAGTCATGATGAATGCTTGCCACAAACATTCTAGAAGTTCAGCATCCACAGAACTCAGCTTCACTGTGGGAGAAAAATGTTATTTTCCTACAGCTGGTAACACTGGATTTCATTTCTGATACCTGCCCACAGGATGGACATTCGATATCCCATCACCAAACGTAGTTCAAATAGCTTTACAAAAGGAGTTTCATTTCCTATAATGTGCAATTAAGGAGTGCTCTTCTAAACATACTGCACCATCAGAGCTTTGAGAATGTATAACAATTGGTGACCTTTCAACTCTATACATACTTTCTTGATGAATGTTGCACTATAAAGAGATACAGCTTTTATAATGCTTCCAGTAAAGCATGAACGGAAGAGAAGAAAGCCGAAATTCTAGTAACACCCTTCAAAATACAGCTTCTGATGTATCCGTAGCTAGGATGGAATTCTTGGTAATTTTCATCTGTCAGAGTACTAGAAGGAACAGTCTCTTAACCTCTCATAAATGAGTCCCCAAAGTTCTTTGAAATTTTAGGGGGTTTTGTTTGTTTTGTTTTAAAAAGAAAGAAACCAAAATGAAAAAGTCTTTTGATTTCTATATTGATTAAAATACATTTATCATCATTGAGGCTTTGTCACTAAATGAACAAATAATAATCAAACAAAAATCCAAGCAAGTTGGACCATGGCTCTGGTTAATTAGCTGAAGCATATTTAAAGATTTTAAGTACTCCAACAGATTTGAACTACACTATTATATCTTAAGTGAAATTTCCTTCTACCAAACTGCCAAACTAAAGTTGTGTTATATTGGAAGTTAAGTCTTACTCTTTCTATAACTAATCTCCATAGATCGTCCTCTATCAACTGTCTCACTGAACTGAAACTTACACAAGTTGAACCTAAGATGATTTGGCTTAAAACAAACAGCTATGGGACAAATGATTGGTCTACAAGTATTTTAAGAGAAGTAGTAGATATTGTGAGAATTAGTGTGGGGTGAAGAAGCAACAAAATAACCAATCAAAAAGGGTAATGCATGCAAGAAAAAATTAAGTGGAATATAAAGAGGGTTTTCTGGTCTTTCCACTTTTTCCTCCAAACTACTACTGTGGTGAGTAGACTCACAACTGTCTCCTAAATAAAAGGAACCTTCATGCTTACCTCCTTAAAAAGACATCACAATCCAGTAGAACTAAGCCTGTTCCACTGAAAATTCCCCATGGTCAAAAAAGATTACAGCCATAGTATTTTATTTTCCACCCATCTTTGAAAAGATACAATTTATCTGATACTTTGAAGTGTAACCAGTCTACACCTTACAAGACAAAAGAAAAAAAGTCTGCATGGCTTTGTAAAATGTTCTCATTATCTTACCATTTTGCACAGGATAGTTATGTTTCAGATTCAGTCTAAACTACCAACCACTGTGCCTTGGCATTTTAGGTCTAGACACATCATGCACAGCACTGAGTATCTATTAACATGAGACTGCATACATCAGTTGCCACTTGTATGTAGAAGTGGATGGATCAGAGTCTGACTCTTAGTTACTTCCTTACAGACATGAATTTAATATATTTTCAAAACAAATTTTCTTCAACATGAGCAGTGATTTAAATACATTACCATAACACATATTACACATGCAAAATAAGAGTCTTAATAGTTTGCAGTACAACACCCACACTACTTTCAGAATTCTGAAAGAATTCTGGAAAACAGGTTTTAATCTCAAAGTTCCATCAATGGCTGAAGTATCTTTTAGCTGAATTTTATTAATTAATAGAATACATTGCCTTTAGATTGGACAATGTGATGAAGAATCTGTTTTTCAGGCTATTTACTTGCATGGAAACCAGTGTGTTCCTCTATGAGTATTAAGTAATCATGTGCAAAATAAGACCACCCAACATCTGTCTACATACACTTGGAAGTCAGTTTTATATTCCTCTGCTAAAAGTCTTGCAGGAAATTTATACCGAATACATGGGTGGGGTGGGATAGAATCCTTCCTCTTTGCTTAATCACATTCAGGGAAGAGTGATGATCCATTTTGTCTGGTTCTCTCCATTACTCTTTCTAAAATTAACTCACATCTGACATTAAAACATATGTTAAATATTATGTAAGTGATCTGTTCTATATTTGGTTTATTCAGTCATAAATCCTGGCATGCACAAGAGAAAAAAAAAAAGTAGCACTATGGGAAAAAAAAAACCAAAACCACACACAAACAACAAAACAACAACCAAACCAACCAAACAAACAAAAAAACCCACACCAAAAAAAACCCCATAACCTTTTTCAGACAAAATTAAATTGGTGCAGTGGATTACTCCCCTTTCCTCCCAAGTTCATAAAGAATCTGAAATAATCCACTGACATTATGAAAGCACACAAGAGTTTATCCATTAGGGAAAATATTTTGCAGGTGAATATGTTCTTTTACTTCACAGGAATGGAATTTTCACAGTCCAAGAGAGCCCAAGAGCTACAATTATTTATGTTGAAATAGGCTGCAGTCTGACAAGACCAAGATGTGTCTTCAAGCATGTGAAAGCCAATACATAATGGCAGTAACAATGAGTTAGGAGATCACTCCTTGCCTTTCACACTGTTCTTATTTTCTGTTTTTTTATCAGCGATACCGAGCTCTCTCTACAATGGAAGAGCAAGGTTTTGGATGGTAGTAAACTTTGTTTTTCTGAACAAGTCTTCCAACTTTGCCAGTATATTTGTCACAACTCTATTTTCTCAAAAGCCATACACTGTTTAGTACAAAATTTCCAGCACTGCCCTATATCAACATTATCTGCCTCATTTGATTTGGCCTGGCTGAAATAAAATACAGAGGCACTAAATTATATATAGCACACCATTTTCATTTTAAGTCCACTGACCCTGACCATTCTTTATACCCACTGTTTTGAACTATTTAAGAGTTGAGGGTTTTCAAACCACAAATGCCTGCATTGCTGTAGTGAACGTAGGGTCCAACATGTACAAAAATGCTTTGCAGTAAGAATTAGCATATAACATGTATCTTCCCTTCTGTTCCTTGAATCCCATTTTCTGGAAATATCTTGATAATGCCAGACACATGCCTAGTTCAGTTCTGAAAGGACTTGCTTACAGGTGTGGCCCTCAAAGTACTGACGTGGACAGTTAAACAGAAGATTATTAAAGAATGTGAAATCAGCTGACAGCAAGGTGCCCAAATACCTCCAGCAGAGGAGTTAAGACTGATCAGTCCTTTTATTTCAGGAGCTGTCAAGGGGAAAGAACAGCTCAAAAAGTGGGATACTGTCTAACAAGGGGATTTTGCCCACACAGCTCTGAAAAAGGTGCCACTTACACAAAAACACCAGATAGACAGTTCTGGAAATCATTCCTCCTGGCAGCTCAAATGGCTTCGTTTCTCAGGAAGGTGTAACTGACATTTCCTTGTACCAGCTCCAGAAAACAGCACATGTATTTCTTTGATATTAACATCAGTAACTATGACTAGTAGACTTAAACACTCTCCCAGTGGTTTCTGATGGTACAGAGGACTTACCCAATTGCTCCTTGCTCAGGAAAATGTCTGGATGTTTTGGCAAATAAGAGAATAAAAAGATCTGTCACTGAAATATTAGCATGTGATTAACAAGTCATAAACCATCAGGAAGGATAACTCTTCACTGGTTAATGCCTTCTATCAGAAGTCCTAAACTGGAAGAGCTGTTTTTAAAATCTGAACAAAACAACAGGTAAATAAGATTTTTTTAATGTATGCATAGCTATCCAAAATCTCCCTTACAACAAATTATTTCATAGCCATAATTATCTCCTAATTATATGTTGATTTCTGAATAGAAATATGCCCGAGCCACATATAATTTCTTCTCTCCTTGGTCATCAGTACTGAAGAAATTAACTTTATAGTATTTAAAGCCACAATGAGATTTTCCTATACCAAGGTTCACACTGAGATATACCAAAGCATGGTTGAAAAAGAGCACTAAAAGACTTACTATGACCCACATAAAGTGTGAGAGCCTGACTCTATTCTGCTGCAACTCTGGCTGAATGGATGGTTCATATTCTCAAGTAAGTCTATCATGTTGAACCACTGTAAAAATATTGGAAAACACTGCCATCATTGTTTGGAATTAGACATATTTTGCATTTTTGTTACTACCATATTCCATACAATGGTCTAACATGGTGGCTCAGAGCAGTGGAGAACAGATTTTAGTCAGCACAGACTGCAGGAATGAGAATTAAGCATGGAATAGTCTGCTTTACCTTTCCCGACAGGCAGCTGTGCCTTCCACAAATGCTTTTCTCCTTTTACCATAGAAGACACTTCAAATACAGCATATGTAGTTTTCCCAATCCTGGCATCACTGGTTTTTATGACTGGACGTTACTTAGGCTATTATGCAAGAAGAAAAGCTACTCTCCTGAAAGCTAGATTTCCGTTCTCTTGTTACCCCACAATCAGCCAGAGCCGCTTGCACTGGCCTGTTTTCTTGAGTATGCAGAATGCTCACAATTATTATTAATTGACCTAACACTGACCTACGCTATACTGCTGCATAGTGGGCTGAGTTAGAGAGAGGGAGCTAATTATCACAGGAGGGAGAACAAAGACTAAAGAGATAATATTGGAAAAATATTGTTGAACAGCAATAGCTCAGAATAACAAGATAGACAGATACCTTCAGAAAGAAAACTGGAATCAAGAGTCCCACTACAGTCCCATTAAAAATAATTGTGCTACTATTACAAAATCTGCTGCAGCATCTTATCAACACATTTCATAATACCAAAGACACTAGGCATTCTGATTTTATATATAAAAATAACACAGTGCATTGTGGAAACAAAACAAAAAACCCAACAAAACAAAACAAAACAAAAAACCCACCAAAACACAACAAACCAACCAACCAAATAAAAAGAACATCTCACAAACTTGTAACCAAAAATGTCACAGAAAATATTTCTTTTTCTTTTAAAGCCCTTCAACATATATTTAAGGCACAATACAAAGTCATAGGAGGCATCAAATGAATATCTGCAGTATGGAACAAACAAAAGAAACAAAATTAAGATGGGTGAGTAGCATAAACAGGGTGGAGTGACAATGATGAAGTGTTATACATGGCAGAAAGCAGCTGACTAGGTCCCTAACAGTTCACATCCAGACACCTCAATATGTAGATTTCTTCAAATGTGGGTTTTGTTTTTTTTTTTTAAAAAGAAAGGGTATTTTTTATTGAAGGAAAGGGATGTAACTGAGAGCAGGAAAATGAGTAGAAGCAGCCCTTGGGTGGATGCCACCCGAAATAGATTTTTAGCCTTTCTTCCTTTCCACTAAATTGAACCCCCCCTCACTCAACTGGCCATTAAGACATACCATGAACATACAGACAACATAGTCACACAGAGGATAATGTAGAAAGCTGCAGTCATGTCATCACAAAACACCCAGAAGGACCTTACTAATCGCTTTGTGAGCAAGTTTACTGTCTTGAGGAACAAAATCACAATTCATTTGCCAGCTATTAAATTCAAGGCAGCAAAGCCTCTTTAGCCCAAACAATATAAAAGCAGAATTAAAAAAAACCAAAAAACAACCAACCAAACCAACCAACCAACAACAAAAAAAACCCACCATAAATTAAAGAAGCAGCATTATTGTTTAATCTACTCCCGGGTTTCAGGTAAAATATCCTTACACTGATTTCAGTTACTTCTCTTTCTTATATCAGGTACCCACTTCAAGACAGTCCTTATAATCTAAGGCTTTCTCTACACACAAAACTTGCATTGCCTAGCGATTCTGATGTAATAGAGTGGTGTAAACTCCCTCTTCCTCATCATATAGACATAATTTTGTGCTTATCACAGAATGGTAGGAGTTGGAAGGGACTTCTGGAGCTCATTTAGTCCAACTCCTCTGCTAAAGCAAGTTCATCTAGAGTAGGTTGCCCAGGATTGCATTGTCCATATGTGGGTCTTGAATATCTCCAGAGGAGACACCACAACATCTCTGGGCAGCCTGTTCCAGGCTCTGTCAACCTCACTGGAAAAAAGTTTTTCATCATGTCCAGGTGGAACCTTCCTGTGTTCTAGTTTTTTTGTGCCTGTTGCCTCTTGTCCTGTCACTGGGCACCATTGAAAAGAGACAGGCCCCATTCTCCTGACCCTTGCCCTACAGATATTTATAAACATTTGTAAGGTAGATATTTCTAAAAACTGCTAAGTTTATAAGCATTAAAATATCAGTTTTTATATGCTTCATGTTACATCAGAATGAAAACCTGTCTGCCTGTGGTATAGCTACATTCACAGATTAGAATTATTTCAATTAGAATCACTAAACAAACAAACTAGCCAACCAACCTACTGTAACATTAATAAGCTATACCAGAATGCAATGGATAAGGCTACCTTAGACCACAAGAACTTATGTATATGAAGATATGTGTCTTAAACCAACCACACTTCATTTTCCATAATAAGTTTACTCAAAAATGAGGAAAGAATTAATTCTACTGAAAAAAAAAATCACAGGAAGGGAAGACAATAATGTCCACCATAACCTATTTGTTGACATAAATCTCCTAAAAACGGAATAATAATAGTCAAAACACAGCTCTAGAGAGACAACTGTATGAAACAGCAATAATAATGGTAATGAAATAGTCAGGAAGAGGGAAATTTCATAAATGCACACCCAGAAAAATACAGTATTATACAATATTAGCAATACTGTACTTTGCTACCATGTGCCTCAAAGTCTAATGTGCTAGATAGATAGCATTGAGCTGTTGTCAGTCAAAATTCCATCTTCAGCTGAAGACCAACAGTCCAGGAAAATAAGCAAGCATAATTTTTGCATTTCTCAGTTATAATTTCTACTTAATTATTATGTGCTTGGCATATTTCCTATTTTCACTTAGATATGATTCTTGGAGTATTGGATTCCTATAGCACAGTACAGCATACAGATCTTTTCATGTTTGATCTCCCATTCACTTGTACAGCAGAGATTTGCTGAAAGAAGGATCAAAGGTTACTCAACTTTTTTCCTTTCCCATTTTCCCTGATGACAATTCCACACCAGCAATTTTTTTTTTTTTGTTGGTGCAAGTCAACACTTGATCTGAATTTGTGTAGTTAATTAGCAAGATGTCTACAGGTGTAGAGCATGCTAAGCAACAAAGATTTTATTCTTCCAAGAAGCTAAAATTCAGGTTAAACTCATGAGAAATCAAGCTCTCAGAGGCAAAGGACATGGTGCAAAGTCAGTTTTCTGATTCCCACTACTTTGTGGTGGAATTCTTAAAATAGGCTGAATAGAATCATAGAATCATCTAGGTTGGAAAAGACCTTGAAGATCATCAAAAAAACAACCATTAATCCTACTCTACGTGTCCACTGCTAAAACATGTCCCTCCCATGTTCATATAACATAACTAGTTTACACTGGTTGTATAACTGGTTTTCAGTAACAGGAATATATCTTGCTCAGATCAATACTATTGCTACAGTCAAATATTAAAAAGGAAGGACACACACACCCCCCAAACAAAGAAACTTGAATAAAATGTAAATTACACAAAATAATAAAATCAAAGACCCAAAGTCTGACTTTAGATTTCTGGTGGTCCATATGTTTTATATATTATGAAACAGTCATCATAAACAATTCTTGCTAAAGAATACAATTCACATTCTTCCTAAATCATCCTATCTCATTTGTTTACAGTTTCCTTCTCAAAAGCTTCATTAAATTGAAGACAGCATGAGCAAGTTGAAACAATTCATAAAGAAAAAAAGATCTCTATTAAATAATGTCAACATCAAAGGCAACAATAAGTAATCTCCTGCAAAGGGAAGGCTGCAAAAATGTCTTTTGAGCTGGTTAAAAACTGGCAATTATCAATTTCATTTTGACATGAATGAGAGGGAGGAATGTTCTGTACATGCTTTAATCTTCCAACCTATTTTCTAACAAAAAAAAATATTTCAAGACACCTTAAGACATTCTTGGTGAATATTTAACTGAATCTGTACCAGCACAAACAAGTTTATACTATTGAAAGCATTAAGCCTAATGCGTTGGCTTTATCCTTTAGTTTTTATTTTGTTAGCAGACAATGGTCTAGTATTCCTCCAAGGAAAAGGCATCAGTTGGGAAGAGACTACCACTGCATGGAAATAACAGCATGCAGCTTTCTCCAGGGCAGGGTCTGAGGTCGCAAAAGGTAGTGTTAGTGAAGAGAAGCGGCACTGCTCTACCAATAGCAGACCTCTTTCCAAAGAGTTCCATCAATCAAGAAAGATGGAATGAGATAAAGACAACAGGGAAGCCTTCACTGAAGACTGCACAAGGGTAGCACTTGGCTTACTTGGCTTCTCATGAACAGTGAAATCACTTCAGAAAGGAGCAGTCTTTGCACAAGTGCAGATTTATCACACTGGGCAATTGCTCTGTTCATGTCACAAAGGGAAAATGCTAGTGTGTAGCCTTTCCCTGTCCTCCATAGTTTAATAATGTAGTTGTGAGAGTTCAGCTATAATAGCTTACACTTCATTATTCACAACGCAATCTATTGAAGCAGATTTATCCCATGCACAAACCAGCTGATACACATTTTTTTCATCTTCTAATCTTTTATGATTATAGTAGAGTGAAAAAAGAGGGAAAAGCAAATGACCCTTTTTTTTTTTTTTTTTAAAGTCAGTTCATGTCACTAGTTTATTATCATTGCCTTTTTTCCTTTTCACTTTTGTTCTCATATACATTAGAGGAATAATCCAAGACAAAGATATTAATGATAGCTATCTGGAAGATTTTTCTTTTTTCTTTTTTTTTTTTTTTTGGAATGTTTTATTAAAATTACAGTTAAATAGGTTAAATATTTGTAAATTTAACACAGAACAAAATAACTGTACAGAAAAATAAGAAATATTTCCAATTAGAAGGCTTTAAAGACCTTCATAGACATTTTACATCTCTCCCAAGTTAACACAGGTTTTGCCTGCTTTTTAATTATATTAAGGGAGATTAATAGTAATGGTACCAGAGTCATTCTATTTCCTCTGCAGATTCATGATCCTATAAAGAGGTGTGAAGACTTCCCTAGCAAATGTGTTTCTGAAAAGGTGCTTCAGAATTTCAAAAGATACCCCAAGACACATTTAGCCTATCAGAAGTTTAGAAGGAAAGAATTTACTGTGATAGGAAATGTGGTGTTCAGCTCACAGTCAGATCTGGAGTGATTAATTTAAAACAATCCTTTTGAAAAGCTTGTGTCTAAAAGCTGCTCTCTTTTATTCAGGCTCTCTCATGTCATTTAATAAAGTGTATTATCTTTTCCTGTAAGCCTCTCTAAGCAAATGGTGTCAAATAAGCCTTACACCCCTATCATTTCTTAAGAAGAAATACCCTGAACCTCACTATGCTTTTCATCTGACATTCAAAATGGATAGCATTACTTCAGTATGAGAACACAATCAGCACAATGGAGGTCATTGCAGAGAACAGCCACACTTTTCTTGATCAGTACCTCAGAATTTTGACTTTATTATGCTACATTTACATATGACTAAAATTGTTTCAGGATGCTCTCTGCTTAGTGATGCCAAGTTTATAAGGATGGGCAATGCCCTTATAATAACTGAGAAGATCCTCTCTATTTTTTCTGAATCTGGAAAGCTCTCAGAAGGAAAAGCACAAGAGAGTCATTTTGCCAATGCACATTCAGAAATGTAGCTTTATCTTCTCATAGTTTGTGTATATACATCCCATTCATTGTGTTGGGAGGTCAGTTTGAGTCAAAAGCTGCTCTGTTGTATAAACCATGATTAATATGCCTTAAAACCCCAATTTTATTTAAATCAAATTACCACTGTATGATCTAGGTCAAGAATGAGCAGCCACTCAACATTTTCTTATAAATACATTCAGTTTTCAACCATTTTGTCTTTAACTCCCTCTATTTAATTACTTCCTCCTTATTTCTATGCACACTAATTGATTCTCTAAGGATCTACATTCCTATTTTATCACATAGACAAGATAAAATTGAGAAATACAACAAAACCTTAGTTTTTCTTAGATCTCTCCCTTCTTCCTACAGTATTCAGTGCTACTGTTTTCACAGTTCAAATTACCATTTATAGATACTATTGTTACAACCATTTGCAGGTCAGGTAATGCAGCCCTTCAGTTCTCAAAGTTTAGCCACTTGTGGATCAGGACTGAACTGTTTTAAGAGAAACACTAAAGACGTTAAAATGTAACGCAGCAGTCACAACATACGGATGAAATATTAAATGTTGGCAGGCTTAGAGTAAATAGTAATTTATTTTTTTATTTAGTAGCTAACAGACTTGGGAGAGGTAGGATCTGTAGATTTCCCATGAAAACAGAGAAGGTAAAAAACTGGGTCCTTTAAGTTACAAATTTATTAGTGCTGCCTCTCACTTGTTACCAACTCTGATGTTATGTGTATACCAGAGTCCTGTTCTCACTTTCCTGTATGAAATTATTTATAGATGCATAGAATTTGTACCTCCTTCACATTGATGTAGATGCTTAGGGTGGGTAGCTGTAAAGCTGTGAAATATTTCTGTCACTGAATTACCTGACCTAGTCCAGAACACAAGTGAAAAAATGGTTAAAATCAGAAAAGATGCACAGTATATAGCTCTATATACTCTTAGCTTGAATAAAAACCATTCAAAGATGTAAGAAAACCTTTTGAAGTATATATGTATGGTACAGCAGGAGTATTGCAGACTCTTCCATGCTGCGTGGCCAACATGTCTGTTTCTCACTTAAGAGACTAGGAAATTTCCAGCTCATGGGCTATTTAATCCTCAGCTTCTTTGCCAAGATCGCCAGCAAAGCTATCAATTATCACATCACAAAAAGAGAGTGAACAACCATCCTGCAGAAGCTGGCATAAAACCATCAACTCTTTTCACATACCTCTTCATATCTATCAGATGGTAGTAGTTTTGGGTTGCTACTGAATTAAATATTTCAAGTGTTCAACTTATGAGTCAAAAAAACAAACAAAAGAAAAAGAAAAGTTCAAGTCACAATGATGTCACAACAAGGTCTTACTAAAAGTCTCTTTCATGACATCCAAAGTTCTGATAGTTCCCTTATTTAGACATATCAGGTTCCCTTCTTAGTTAGTGCAGTGTCCCAGCCCTTCACATTATTTTTTAGGTGGGAGCCCAGTGGGTCATTGCCAGCAAGCATGCTAACACTTGTTCACCGGAATCCATAGTGCTGGCGAACATTTCACTGAAACTCTACTTAAGGGTCTCAAGTGTATTTCAGCACACTCAGGGTATTAGAGCTTTATATCATTTGAAAGAATCCTTTATTTTTAGTGCTAAATCAACAAAGCTGTTAGTGTCATTTTCAGTCAGACTGTCATCTACTGGGAATTCAAAATTACACTCAGCTGCAAACTATTGACACTCCTCTTAACAAAAAAATGTTTTTAATAAATCTTTACATTAGCCTATGAGATAAAAAAAAAAAATCTTTACCATGAAATATACAAGTGTATAAGTGTTTTATGAAAGTTTTATTAACTTTACAAAAGAAGAATTGGCAGTGAACCATGAACATCCTGTACTCCTAACACGTGGTTATAAATTACATGTTCTTTCCAATAACATCTGAAAAAGAGACTGTAATTTAAATTTCAAAACCACTTGGCATACCTACTATATAGTGCTGACATGAAGTAAAGGGAGGATCTGGAGAGACTCAAACAAAGAGTGAAAATATAAAGACATCCTTAGCTAAAAAGCTGCTGATGAATACAATTCCTTTCCAGCTGGACAGGGATCAAGTACTTGCTTGTCATATCATTCAAAGCACTGTTCAATCAGGGATTCTTCCTTTCAACAAAAAGAAAACTTAAGTGCTGCTAATCATCCCTTGTGGAACTTTATCTTGCAGATACCTTCTTTATGTCAGGATTTCTCAATGACCATTGCCAACAGTAGAAGGATCAAAGTTGTTATTAAACAAAAATGCAAACATGCCTTCACTTATGGCGAAAAGCAGTTATCTTGTGTCCTTGCATACAAGATTTGTGGCTACTAGCAGCTTAATGATATTTAGTGTGAAGTAAAAAAATAAACAACAATCAACAACAACAAAACACAAAAAAAAACCCAACCACATATGAAGACACTGAAGAGTATCTATAGAAAACATTTTACTTTCCATTTCTATAAGACTATGACTGCTCACTTTAACCTATTTATTCTGATTTCCCACAGTAAGATATATACCACTTCATCCATTTAAAGCATGTACTTTAAAATGATAATGTATTCAAACCTGACTTTTTTTTTTTGCATAGACCTACTGTTTATCATGCCACATCGCAAGCCATTCTCTCAAATGGTATAGGGTTTTTAAGTCCTAGAAATGCCTTTAATAGACAATGCATATGTTTAAAAGAAATGTAAATTTTTTTGCAAGCAGACTGCATAAATAATTTCATGCAACTCATCCTCACAGTGCTGTCTGGATAAAACTGGCTTTTCTGCCTCTCGGCAGCATGTGAAAACTCAGAGAGAAGCTAGCTGCCAGTTAGTTTAGTGGCTTGAATGGAACGTAAGCCTATAGAGAGAAAGCCAAGCCGCAAATAATCATGCAACATCAAGATTCCTTAAGACCAGTCCTTAGCACAAAGCAAACACAAGAGCACCCTGAGAAAAGCAAGTGAGAAATGAAAAAGCCCAAAGAAAGACAAACAGAATCATCCTAAGATTAAAAAAGCCCACCACTACCACACAGTTCTTGTGACGAAATCAAGTAACAAGATCACCAACATCATTTTCTAATAGCATATTTACCAATCCTGCTGAAATTTTGATAATACCCAATTGAAGATCTACTTTTGTATAAGAAAGGAAAAAAAGGTCAAAATTGTGAGAAGAAAGCACTTCATTTCAAAAACTTTAAACAGATTTGGCAGGCAACTCTAACTTTCTCCAGCCCCTACAATGAAGTAGCATGTTCTAGTCTGACATTTGAGAAAGTACCTGGAGACAGGACTAGTTCATTGGATAGTTTAGGTCAGGTAGAAAAACAAATTATAGAAAGAAAATTAGTATTAACTCTGATAAGTCTGTTGAGGAAAGCAATCAGCATTTAGTAAAACTAGTCCAGAAGACCTAATCTTTGCTATGGTGAATTAGAAACATTATGGTGAGAGCTGTAGCATAATTCTAACGCTTAGCAACGATTTGCAACAAGCTGGAGAGAAGCTACAGAAAAAGCCTGGACAGCAACTGAAAATACAGGCAAAACTTTTTTCAGAGCCTGTGCATATTTGCAATCCATGAAGAAATCAGAAATATTATTCCTAGCTGACCAGATTCTGATGAGGTAGAAAACCGGTGTAATCATCAAAATCGATCCCGATGCTTACAGTCCTGAAAATAACAGGTTTATATGCATTACTTATTCTGAAGATGAAAAAAAAAATAGCTTAGTTTCAAACTATACTTTTAAAAATGCATGTTAATCAAAGAATTGAAGAGGCAGCATTTTGGTCTGTAATATATCATTCAACTTCAGAATTGGATCTGTTTGTAAAAACTATCAGGATGGCAAATTTTCATTTGTGCAAAAATGTTTAGGAAAGTCTGCTCCTTTCAGATCACTCACTTTAAAGGACAAATATTCAGAAGATGTGATACACAAAAGTTGATCTAATAAGAGAAATAAAGTCGCTGATGTCTTAATTGAATTATAGAGCCAACAGAAATAAAATTAGAAGTTAATGCTATTTTGATGTAGTACAGAAGCATGAACTGAAACAATAACAGTGAAATAAAATATGTAGATATTACTCAGCCCATGCTTTGTAATTCTGAAACACCTTTTCTTTTTTTTTTTTTGCATTCAAATACATAACTAGAAGAGAAAAAGTTGGAATTTTCTCAGAATACAATTCCTCTACATTGCTAGTTGAAGTGGTGCTGCATATTACACCAGAGGACCTGGTCATTTTGCTTAGTAACTATTGCTCTTTCTCAGACCACTTATGCTTCTGTCTTGAGCATTAGTTACAAGTTCCATTTAGAATTACAGTTAGAATAAAATTTGTTGTTAATATTACAAGGCCCATTGGAATAGCACTGGGACAATAATATAAGATTAAAAAATTCCCTAATATTATTTCCCTAGTATTTTTTGATTTCCTGAAAAATCAGTCTCTCATTTCCAGTCTGTTCAATTAATTTCATACATGCTCATATAGTCATAAAGGCTGAGGACATAGTTTGACAAGGCAAAGCTGATGGGAACAAAAACATTTTCCTATGAACAACAGTTTTTATACAACTGTTCTGCTGAGGTGTAGTGCTAGAACTCTTTTTGGGACTGCTTCTGGATTAGAAAAGGAAGAAAAGACCACAGTACTGAAGTAACTGAGGAGAAAGGAACTGCCTAAGCCAAATGACGCTACCATGGCTTCACTATGACTATGACTGTGAGCTTCTCTTTTTAAACCTGTTGAGAACTGCATCGCAACAATCAACACAGTTAACACTGGCTACTGTGTCTAGCTTTCATTGCAAGCAATGACATTTAGTCTCTGCTAGGATGCAAGAGAACAATTTGGAATTGCTTTTAGATGACAGAATATGTTGAGTTTAATGTTTATTCCTATGATATTTAATATTTTTTTTACTTTGATAAATTTGAAGAAAAACAGAAAAACCTAAATATGTAACACAGAACAAAGCATAACAATAATCTACAACTTGAAATTGTTGTGACAAGATGATTCAGATCATAAGAAATTATCTGCCCTTGACTGAAGAACTTGAAACCTTTGACCAAATAAATTAATTTTTCCAGTTCTGAATAAGTGATGTTCTCTACAAAGTAGAACTTGCCCTTCTATGAAATGTGTTAAAGGAAAATATCATACATATAGTGAAACTGTTGAAATAGAAGGACATCATGTGAGTCACAGCAGATCACAGTGGTATGGCACAGCCAAAAATAAAAGCAGCATAGACAAGGAGCAACATGTATCACAACTGAAAATAGAACTCCCATTCTTAGAGCAGCATGATGCTAATGTATTAGACAATGAAGTTCTGGTATATGACCTCTGACTAATATATAAAACATTACAAATAGAGACTGTTAGAAAAGAAAGTTGCTTAATATGAAAAACAACAACAACTTAAAAATCTGCAGCAGAATGACTACCTTTAAAAACAGTTCAGAAAGAATATGGTTAGCCTGAACTATTTGCATTATCCCACTACATTCAACTGTGTGTCTGAATAAGGGTTGTAGTAATAGCACTATGTATTGCTTACACTGTCCTTTAACACTGGCATATAACACACAGAATAGATCTCTATTTATTAGGTTTGCATGGCTCAGATTGCCAGAACAGGGAAGTAACAAAATAATTCAATATTTTCATGATACTGTGAATAAGTTTCAAGTAGAAAAACAAGGAAAGAAGCATTATTCATGACTTAGCAGCCTAATAGTTCTACAGCTGGAAAAGTGCAATAATGAGAAATATATGATTGTAGTATTTTTAAATAATTTTTAAGATAGGTTTTATTTTGGAAAATGTAAATTATAACCATGACTAAAAAAAAAAAACAATCTGCATTTGGGTCATATGAAACTTACCTTGCAAAAGAAAATGGAAATATCATAAGACTTGTTCTTATTTTTAAGAAAAAGTAAATGATACAGTCACAGAAGGCTTTCGGAAAGTGAAGGGTCAGAAAATACAAGCACTAGAAGGTCTCTATGATTCTTTGGTTTCAAATTCCGTATCTTCATATCTGAAGCTAACACAACACATTCTAGCAATTTTACCAGAAAAAAAAACCAAAACAGTTAAATGACAATGGCATGCCAGTCCTAATTATGAAAAACACTGGGTCATGACAAAGTCTTGAATTAAGATTCGTTAAGACATTTCCTCATTCTGAAAAAAATTCTGTCGACATATCAGATCCATGACTACTTCCTTATACGTAGATACTCCACATGTGAACAGGAAGAATGAAAACTATATGAAGCACCAAGAATCACTTTCCAGTCTTAACAAGACTATTAAGATGACTGCAAATCTGAATGAGAAGAAAACATGGCACAGAATATCCATGGATATAGAAAACACAGATTTTACAGTACTACAAATTAAATTCCTAAACAACGGCTAATTACTATTTTTAAGGAATAGCTATATAAGATTCTTGGGTACAAATTCCTCATCATCTAAAAATCACATCATAATTGTTGTTGTAATATCTTAATGGAAATATTCTACATGAGATTCTTTCTGATCTCTTATTACAACTTTTCAATACTTCTGTCTCCCTTCAAAGGAAGCGCATCCTGGACTTCAATGTACAAATGACAGCATCCATACATTAGATAATTTAAAACTTACAAAATTATGAAAAATACTTAGGTTCTATCCACAAGTAGTTTGGATCAGAAAATTTTGCCACTATGGCCACTGGTCAAATTGTGAGAGGGTACTGACTTGAGGAATATCATTGTTTTTGAATCTTTCAAGGAAAGGTGAAAAATAACTTGGTAGTTTAAAACTTGGCAACATCAGTGTTCAAAAAGGAAAGCAGGCAAGGGGAGGGGGGGTAGATCAGCTACAGCTGATCTAGGTGGTCAGACAAAGCTGCTGCATAAAAATGCAAACATACATTCTGGAGACTGTTCATGACTGTACTACAAGGAAGTTAATGCTGCTTTCCTAAACCCCTGCATTCTCACTTAGTGTAAGATCACAGTAGAGCAGATAATTCCTCATAGAAAACTGGTTAGCACATCATGTATCAATGAATACTTTTAGCAGCTCTTAAGTATTTCTACATGTAGACCACTCCTGGGTTTCAAAAGGGGTGGGAATAAAACTCTACTTCTATGGCATGAAGTGATAAAAAGAAGGATCTTTCAGGAATTCAACTTACATCAGTATATAACAGTGGAAGCCAGAAAAATAAGTAATCTGCATCAGGAGGACTCAGAATCATGTCTAGAGACAAGTTCTGTGAATACTGAAAGGAACAACATCAGACCTACACATGTACTGATGGTTACCTCACTGGCCTGACATGCACTTTATTTGCTGTCCATAGTATTATTGGTATGAGAGCCTGTCTTCCACCCATCTGCTGCTTATCATAAGTGTAACTTGAATGAAAATTTTACCTCTCTTTCTACATGGGTTCAAAATCGCTTGTTAACATCTATGAACAGAACTAAGAAAAATATTAAGACTGCACCCAAAGACTTGAAGACACCTTTCTTATTCACCTTTGCCTATTAATAAAGTTCTGTGTGACATATTTGATGAAATTACAATAGTAACAAATACCATCAACCTGAAATTCCAGGAAGGGCTGTACTAGCAAAGTAAATCACAAACATTTACCACTCCAGACTATTTTTAAATGAATTAATCAAAATTATTTACAGGAGTTCATTTTTGCTTACAGAGTACTTTTTATTTATGATAGCAATTATAGAGTCACACACAAAAACTTCTAACATCTATTAAATAATTTCAAACAAATATTTATAAGAAACTCAACGTAAGCAGGCAGTCCACTCAGGCAGCTCAGAAGGCCAACCACGTCCTAGGATGCATCAAGAGGAGTGTGGCCAGCAGATCAAGAGAAGTGATTCTCCCCCTTTACTCTGCTCTTGTGAGACCCCACCTCAAATACAACTTCCAGTTCTGGTGTCCCCACCATAAGAGGGACATAGATCTGTTAGAATTAATCCAAAGGAGAGCCACAAAGATGATCCAGGGGTTGTAGCACCTCTGCTATGAAGATAGGCTGAGGGAGCTGGCATTGTTGGAGAAGATTCCAGGGGGACCTTATAACTGCCTTCCAATACCTGAAGGGGATCCTACAGCAAGACTGGAGAGGGACTCTTCACAAGAGTGTCCAGCAATAGTATGAGAGGAAATGGTTTTAAAGTGAGGGAAAATAGGTTTAGATTGGATCTTAGGAAAAAGTTCTACAGTATGAGTGTGTGAAAATGCTTCTGAGTATTTGGTAGGGAAACCTACAGTATATCCTACTGATGAAACCTCATTGCTTCAGCAAGTCAAACAGAAATACTCAAATTCTTCTAAAATTTTGCTCTAGTGGCCTCTGGAAGAAATGTTCCCCTTGATCTTCCTCAGCTAGCATATAGGACTCCACCAGCTCCAAATGAAGAAAGGGCTATTTTTCTGAATATTGTCATTATAGTATTTTCTAAGAGAAGTACAACTTCGAAATGAAAATACAGGGTGATATTAAACTAATTTTCTTTTTATTTATCACAACTTGAAATGATGTCTGCACTGGTGAAAAGCCACAGGCTATTTCCCTCCATTAATTCAAACACATAAACAATCAAGTTAAGAAATGCAGAGGTAAGAGACAAAGTTGAAAGCAAAAATACCCGCCACATGTATTTCTACTGCAAGCTTTAATTCCTACAAATAGTATTCCCAAAGCCTGCTGGCCATGCCAGTTGACATAGGCAGTGTTCTGCAGATGTAGCTGCAGTAACACAGCTGGATATAATGCTCTATGCATCTGGTGCACAGATGTTTGATTGTGTCCTTGGTAATGAGCCAGATTTTGAAGGATCCATTTAGTTCTTGGAGTGGAATTGAAAGAACAAGAGAATAGTCCACTGGTAGTAATAATACTCCACATTTCTCTTAACTGCCTTAACCACTCTCACTTTCTCTATTAAGCTGAGTCATGGGAGTTTTGTCTTACCTTTGTTAGAATTCAGGAACTAGAAGAGACAGAGGAGTTGAAATTAAGTGGGCAAAAATAAAAATTCCACTGAAAGTTCTTCACTATCTCAGAACTCTTGCTTTCAGTCTCTCTTCTGTAAGAGCTCTATCCAAAATTCCTTGGAGACAATGGGG
>JANHGN010003230.1:29791-50487 GCA_024605025.1 Megaceryle maxima
TTCTTTTTTTTTTCTTTTCTTTACATTGAAGCTCCTATTTAAGTTTGTGGGGGGGGGGGGGGGGGGGGGGGGTGGGGGGTGGGATTAATGAGCCTTGGAATCAACCCTGAAAAAAAATCTGAAATGATTACTTAACCTGAGCAATTTCAGCAGTGCTACCACTGCTGTACTCTGTGAGATACAATTTATCCTTCTTTAAAATATATGCTCATTTTACCCTGTATAAATTACTAACACTGAACCAATGTCTTCAAAATGTTTCAAACTTTGATTTCATGTTGGTTTTAGCTACAGGTTGTCTTTGAGCTTTGCAGTAAGCTATATGCAGCACTCCAGAAATATAAGTAGCAACATTACAACATAAGATACGTGTGTGCTCCTACTGATAAAAACTCTTGATTTTCTTTCAGCATAACTGAAAATCATGTAAAATTATAACAAAGTAGGAATAAATACAGGGACTTTAAAAAGACACACTTGTCTTTCTGTGAATACTTTCTGCATCTCCGATCATCCATTCTTCATGAACCCAACAAGACACCTTTATACATGGGATAATGTTGCCACTGCAGTTGCAACTACATTTTATTTATTAAACAGTAACAATGGTAATCCACATAATGGTATAACCATATGGATATAAATTAACAAATATAAGCACAGTTAGATTAAAGGTGTGAAATGCATTTTCATCAAGAAAAATTTATTTATGTTCACTCCTCATATTACAAATATTGGCAAAATAGGTATTTCTGTTTCAGAAAAAAACATTTTGATTTGAACAAAAATATAATTTTGGATGGAAAATTATCACAGTAAATATTTTTAACTAGCTTTTATTCATATAGCTGGTCTTCCTAATCCCATAAGCAATACTAAGATAATTAGTAATATAACAGTTACCTTTTTATCAAATTTCTTCAAGCTTCTGATTGCTCCCTGTCTCATATTTCATGGTGTCGACCTTGAAAGATAGTAAAAAAAATCCTATTGAATAACTCTCAGCCTGAGTTTCATGCCTTCATTGCCCATCTTGAAAGCTGCTTCCGTTACTGGATATCCAGCTACATTGCCCAAAAAGAAGAGAGAGATGTTTGTATCTGGAGCAATACAGCTCATGTATCTGACCTGTCCTTTCACTAATTCCTGACCTACGTGCAGAGAAAGAAACCAGACCACTGATGGTTGAGTGGCTAAAGGTTTGTTGAGAAATGAATCTTGAATTAAAAATTGAGACTTGGCACTTATGAGATGTATCAGTTTTGAAATTCATTCAGCCCTCAGACTTTAAGAGCAGCTGAAGAACATTGCAGTGGTGGCTTTCATCCATAAATAAAGTTACACATTTAACAGCTGAGAAAGCATGCTAAGTGAATGCTAAACATTCAAAGGGAGAGGGAATTTTTACAGATGGGAATCTTTTATCTCCATTCCTGAGAATATAAGACTCTGGTAATAAGCTTAGAATTTATTAGAGCATAATCTAAAACATGAAGTTTTTTTATTCTGATGAGAACTCTCATCCTTTCACAATAAAATCAGATGGAAAAATTGCATTTCTCCTTCTCTGAGGATCCTTGCTTAGATTGCATCATTTAGTTCAAACAAGGACCTACAGTCCAAACCACGAGATAAAACAGATAAATGTGAGTGATGACAAGAAAGCTACAGCAGCACATCAGCAATATAAAACATTCCCCAAATTTTACTCAACTGATTTGCAATGGTTGAAACGGAAATGCTTTCTATATTTCCCAGAGTGAGATCTGGCCCCACTGAAGCCAATTTGAAACATATCATTGTTTTAACTAGAAAAAGAATTCCACTGCAATAGCAACATAATTCAGTGCACTCATGGCACAGAATTCCAGACAATTTTAATTTTGTCTGTTATTCTGTATTTTTAGTTCATGTAAATATTTGCAGGGCTAAGCAAGCAATTCACCTTCCAAAAGGAGGAAAAAAAAGTAAATAAATAAATTTTTAAAAAATGTGAAAGAGGGGAAAGTAAAAAAGCTGAAGTTGGGAGAGCCTTCCCTTTTATTGCTCCACACCTTACCTTTCTCATTGTCTCCTAAATTCTTCTTATTCAAAAGAACAAACTAAAACTATTACATAATACATAGAAAATAGAAAATTGGAGGTTATGTAGAAATAGAAAGGTCACTAAGGTTGACAAGAAGAAAGATTAAAAAGTTTCTATACCATGTAAGACTCTGAAGAAGAGATCACTGATGAGAGAATTCTATAGAAATATGAATTATGTGGAGAAAGTGAAGAAGAAATAATTACTTTCTATTTACTAAAGCACAAGAATAAAGGGACACTCCAGAAAAATAACAGGTGGCAGATTTAAAATAAGTCTGAATGCATTTCCATACAGTACATAATCATACCATGAAACTCATTGCCACTGAATGTTAAGGAGGTCAAAAGGATAAACACATGCAAAGATAGACTTAACAAGCTCATAGAGTATAACTCCATCAATAAGTCAGAGAGCACCTGTGGCTCCAGGCATTCCTGTATCAGTGATCGCTGCAAGGTGGGAGGAAACAACAATGGAAGGATGACTCCACAGTGGCCCTTTTCCTTAAATTTTTTGTGTCTAGAACTGACCATGTTTAGAGACAGAAGAATTATTACACATCCATAAACTTAATCTATTAAGTGACTTGTTAGATAGTGACAGCAAACTATGGACATCGTTTTAATTATTGTTGCCTTTTTCTCAAACAGATGACAAATCTCCCCCTTTTAGTCACAGTAAATTAGTAAAGGGATCACAACCTAAAATGAAAAGGGATACCACTTTTAGTATTAAATTCATTTATATACATACATCTATAGCACATAACATATAAAAACTTCTTTTAAGTCTGTCCCCCCCTCCCAATCCATTTATTTATGCTAAAATGAGGAACTAGCACGTTCCTCTTTTGAGCCTTTGGAGTCTCCAAAGGCTGTTCTTTTAAAGATATGGGAAACCTACCAAAATAACAGATGTTTAATCAATACTCTTAACATTTTGGAAGTCTAGAGTGTGGAAAGGAAATGTCAGTTGAATCGCTCTGGAAAATCAGATCTTTTGAATTTCACAGTCTGCAATGCACAATATTGACAGTCAGAAAAAGTTGCCTTCCCTTTTAAAAATACAATCTGTGAGCAAAGTCTTCACCATGTCCGTACCATAAATATATTTTCTTAAAAATAACCCAAACACCAGAAACAAACAATGTTTTGCAGTTTCTTTGGAGATTTAGCCTGCATGTTGTAAGTCATAGAATATTTGATCTCTTATTTCTTAAATTGCCAGCCACTTCCTTAGAAAGGAAATGTATTTTCAACTTCTGAAGGTAAATAACATTAACTTTTCAGAGTTCTGTATCTTTACAGAAGCCTACAAAATGTGATTCCTAACAGCTAATGACAAATATATATGAAAATTTTTTTTTGAACTAAGTTTGAGAAATCCTTATTCATATTAAAGCATAAACCAGATCTTTTTGTTAATACTAAACTTCAGTCCCATTTAATCATTAGTATTGCATTTTTATGTTGAAGACAAGAGGAGTCTATTATACATAATTTAATTTATTATTACGGAGTTTAACTGCAGGACATCCTCTTATATTTACTAATAGATGCTAAATTGCAGTCTCTGACTTCAAATAGGTCAGGAGATGTTTTCTGCTGTTTCAGAGTATGCTTTTTTCAGAAACATCTCTGCACCAAGAATTTTAATTCAAATGCTTCTTTACTCTAAAAACAAGCTCTGTTGTGAGCATAGATATTCTGCCTTGTAATACTGATGCATAATTACTTCAGTCATTTGATATTTTCTTCTTCCATTGATAGCATGCCAAATTATCTCATGATAGATGTGCATGAAGCACTAGAAATATCTTTATTACATCTGCATTTAACCAGTATGAGAAGCAGAAAATACATTTCTTACTCAACATATCAAACAAATGTCCAGAAACTGATGTAGAAAAGAAAAGAACAGGTCTGATGTGTCTCCTAGCTGTGCCTTTTTAACTTGTTTCCTAATTTGTTTGACTCATCTTTTCAGTATGTAATCACAGTTTCAAGACTTCTCCATAATTACCTTAACAGGATAAAATCCAGACATTTTGATACTGGGGTTCTTTACTGGCATCCCCTAAATAACATGTATCAGCTGTCTCAAGTTTCCTGGTTTTATTTTAAGCACAACTGTTAGATACCCTAGAGGCTAAAGCAGTTTTAACACAAAAACATATGACAATTCTTAACTGACATCTATTTATGTTTGGATTATGTGGTTTGTTTTTTCCTAATGTTTTGGTTTTTTAAAAAAAAGTTCCCCTCCCCACTAAATTCAAGCTAAAATATGGTTCTTTCTTCTTGATTGTTTGTTTTTCTTTTAAGAAACAAACTCTGCAACTGTTGGAAACGATCAGTATAATCCCGGATTGCATTTACTACTATACAGGTATTAAGGGTGTAGGGGATACAGGATGTTAAATCAGAATAAAAATGCACCACCTCAGTTCTTAAACTCTGTGTCATTTAATTCCTGTCAACTGCTGCCAAATCTCTGGAGGGTCAAAGGTCCCTATAATTCTATCACTGAGGCTCCAAAAAAGCCTGCTACTGAGCATGTTAACTCTGCCAGCAATGAACAGTTTAACATGTCTATGTCTTGCAAGAACTCATGAAGAAGATATTCCTTTAAGGACTCTGTTTATAAACTCTACTGGGGTGTGCACTCTCAGAGCCTACTTAAACTTTACAAATAATCACAGACATATACTATTGTCTAAACTTGGACAAAACAGTGCTGGAAATACATCCGCAGAATGTAGGAGACCTAGGGTTTCTAAGTCCAATAATTACTTCACTGTCTCAGAAGATGTAATATTACAGTCCAATTCACAAGAGATTTCTCCAACTATGAAGATGTAGTTTATATGACACTTCAATTACTTATTTCCAATTTGCATTAAATAAGAGGTGAAAGAAATAAAGAACACTACATGATCTGCTGGTTAGGAAGGTACTACTGGAAGGCAGGTAAGTACAGGGTTCAAGTTCCTGCTCCCCAAAATATCTGAGTATTCATGGAAGCATGCACCTTTCTCCACACTAATATCCCAAACACTAGATGATAAAGTTCCTTCTTGTTTACCTTTTCAGTCCAGTAAATATTATTTCATGGGAATCGAACATAATCTTGCCTTATGAACTGATACTTAGAGCTCTCACATGGAGGACAGAAGTGACAGAGCCAAACTCCATCAGGAAGAAGTATATGCCCCACTGCATCGCACACATCTTGTGTTGTTAGGGCCTGTCCAACCAAATGCTCCCCAAAATTAAAAATTAAATACATCTATTAATGTTGGACTGGGGGGGATAGAAATAATGCCATCTCTATATCCCTTTCTCTTTAAAATCCCAACTCATCCACAAAATGAGAAACTTTAGGAAACCACTGATAAATGAAATGTCAAGAATAAGCTGAACTGGGTTACAACCATCTCAGGTAAAGTCTACAGATATGACAGAAATCAGGAGATAACATACTCTGAATGTTCAAAATTTCTAAAACTTAAACAGGCAACCCTGATTTAAAATATATACTACTTCTTATCTATAATAGTCAGAAATATAAGATTTCAGATTCCTGAGAGATGTTCTTAGTTTTTGTCTGTCAGTCTGACTGAAATTGTCAATGGTAAAATTTTCACAACCCCAGACTTCACTCAGGCCTAAACCTTTCCTTTGAAGACAAAGATGATAAATAATCATTACCTGACTGGAAATCATTCACATTACCTGGTATCTGCATCCATCTTATGTAAGAGGATGACCCCATCAGCCATCCATTCTGAAGTCATTCTTAACTGTAACATGAATCTCTACTAATACTACAATTCCAGACTTAAAATTGAAGATCACACTCCTATGTGCAATTAAAAGACTATTCAAAAATACTGACACCTAGCCTTAGTTTATGTCAGATGTCCTGACTGAAATCAGCTCCTCCTCCATGATCCTCAGGTATAAATAAGGTTGTGAACTTTAGGGATGATTTTAGAAGTGTGGGTCTATAAATTAAGCAGCAGTATTTTTTAACTCTTGCCCTTGGTTTAACCTTAGTAGTTTTCCTTAAATAAAATGAAACAAAATTCAGCAATCATTCTAAACAACAGTAACATTAACCCTAGCCATCTCCAAAGAACATGACACCTTGCTGCTTTAAGTACAGTGATAGAGTATTTAGACCTACAGGAAACTACATAGGGCTTTGCATATTCCCAACCCGTATCCTGTCCCTCAACTGCAATTCCAGACATGAGGAAGGCAAGACTACAAGGAAATACAAGAAAAGAATCTTTAAATGGGCTTTGGTTTCAGTCTGCTTGTTTACCTTAAAATACATGCCAATCCACACCTTGACCTTGGCTTGCTCTATCCTAGCCTATAATCTAATCCTAAACTTAAAATGAGGGAACCCACTGCTTATAGAAAAAACGCTGGATTCTCTTACTTGAGCTTCTGAACTTCACTAAGAATGCCAGTTCTGTGCCCTCACTCTCCTTGTCTAAAATCCTAATCCTACTTGAAAGGCAATACTTGATGCAAAACAGGCACCACAAACAGCTGAAAAATAAACAAAAGTAATACAGGATATCACTTCCCTCACAGCATCTTCCAAAATTCAACTATGGTTGCAACTGGAAACATTTTGGTTCCAGAAGGCTAACTCTAATCTCAGCATTAAACTTAGCATTTCCCAAGAGAATTAACTCTGTCCAGAACTCCTGTTAGCCACTCAGCTTGTGTGAGTGCTTTTGCTTGAAATCAAAAACAGGATGTGCTTTGTAACCCCGGGGTTGCTTAACTTTAGCCCTGGCCTGCAATATAAAAGCTGACATTCACCACAGTCCAAAGACGACAAAGGCAACATTAACGTATACTGATAACAGCTCTCAGTTTTCTTGATCACAACTGGAAAACTACAGCAATGTCTTTGGTTGTATGGCCCTTCTGTGATGCCTGCAACTTAAGAAGTAGATTTTCCTATCAATTGTTAACCACTTATGTTTTATGACTCTGGATGCTGCTGAAGTCATCAACAATACACGCACAGGGGCCAAAATCTTGCTGAGCTCAAATACTGTGCTTGGAAAAAAAAAATAAAATTTACATGTTCTATTATTTGAAAAAATTAAGAAGAAAACTTTTATCAGTTGACACAACAACCTCATCTTGCTTTCAAAAATTCAGAAGTAGGCACCTCTATATCCTGACTCTCCCTAATTTCCCCCAATGTAAAGCTAAGATTTCATCACTGCATAATAATTAAGAATGAGATGTGCATACGTCTTGTTATCGAGGCCTCAACTAACATCACAAAACCCTTCAAATTACTGCAGTAATTCAGCTCCCTGATGCTTCCACTAACAAACACAAATTCCATTCTCAAAACTTGGCCTAAGATTCTGCAAAGAATAGCAGCCCAGGCCACTCAAAATGTTAGTTATTTGAATCTTGCTATCTGTGCACAGTCATGTTCAGGCATTTTTCGAGTGAGCAATGAGCCCATGTTCTGAAGCTCCTAGCTTCCTTAACCCTTAGTTCCAGTTGCAGTACTTAAATATTTATTAGGCATTATCCCCTTTCCCAGTGTGCAGTTACTATAACCAAGTGTAAACAGGGTCAAACAGAGGATGAAACAGACTACCAGAATGAGCTGTGTGTTGTGATACAAAATTCAACATATTATGATACTACTTGGGCAACCCCAAAGAAAATCTAACAAGCCAAGTCTGTCAGAAATACACAACAAAATCAACCCCCACTGACACCGACATCCTTATGTTTGAACAGACTAGCTAGAAAAAAAAGATGACAAAAATCAAGTTTTATGCAAGACTTACAGACAGAATTTGGAAACACAGAAAAAGACTTATTCAAGTTCATGTGCTGTTAGTGGCCAAACCCCAAAATGAATCCATATTTCTTTAGTCTATGTTCGTAATGGAGATAAAAATCTAGTCTGATCCAGATTTCACCTAACAAATCTATTGCTCTTTCATGTTCAAAGTCACACTTTAGTGTCTGTAGATTAACTGAGGCAGTAGCTAACAAGGGAACTTGGAGTTATGGGTGCCAAGTTCTACTTTTTCTTTACTGGGAGCCAAATTCTGCTAGCACTGAGCAGGTGAGAGTTAAGAAAACATTCCTCAGCTCACAGTGGAATTTGTCTCATCATAATGGAGTGGAGAAAGTAAACTATAGTTCCAATCTCAAAAGGGAAAGTGTACCCATTAGCTGCAACTTCATAACTGAAACTGTGGACACGGGACTGCACTCCTTTCTTATGCCTGTGGGAGGCAATGGCTAACAGCATCCCTTTCCCAGATGAGATGTGAATTTGCCACTTCAGCAATGAAGAAACAGAGATAGGTGCACTTGGTTTTGATCTCAGCAGAGAAGTGGTACCTAATGGCTTGGAGGCAATTAAGAGCATCTCTCAAACATGACTCTTGGCTGCAACTCAGCAGCTGTTCAAAGAATAGAACAGAGCTGAATGAAGTGGACAAACTTACCACTCACCATGGGATCTATACCAGTAAAAGCTATAAGAGCTTTAGTAATCTGAATGCACAATAAGTTAGGAGTACAAATCCAGGCTCTCTGCTGGGTTTAGTAGAGAACATAAACAAAGCTTACACCTTGGATCAGTAACTTATCCAAAAGACCTGTTTCCTGTGGCAGCAATACTTTTTTTTTTATGGTACCTTGACAACTAATCCTCAAAGGAACAAAACATGCCAACTTCCTTACACAATCGATGAATCAAAGGCATTCAGTACCTTACAGAACCTATGATTGGTAAGAAAGCATTAGACTCTCCTTATTATCGTGACAGACAAGACTCTACAAAAATCACAAGAAAAAACCAGACCATCAGTCATTCAGTAATTATATAGCACCTGCAAAGCCATTTAGTTACTGTGGGATAAGCAATAGAATGCTTAATAATTTAACCAATTACCATTCATTATAATAGCCAGGTTGGCATTTGATGATCCATGGGAGTCTCACCTGCCTCATCATATATCCAACATTTTAGCGTTGCCATAGTAATGTTGTTCACACCTCTCCAGTTCAACTTCTGTCAGTCTTCAGTATAAACTCCTATTTCTAGAACTAGCAAGAAAAGGCTTACAAAGAAGTATCAATTACATAATGCTCTGTCTGAAAGCCATGTTTATGGCATGTTTCTATTCTGACAGGTGTACTATTGCCTCATCCATGGGTGCAAAATTTGTTTTCAATATGCTATACTTATTTGACTGATATATTTAAGATATAAATGAGAAGGCATAGCTCTGCTGGCCACAAGACTGAAATCTACTGTGCTTACATCATGGTGCATAAAAATGACTGGAGAAAAGAGTTCTTCATGTTTTATACTGGCAAACCTAAACATAATGATTATTTGCCTCCTTTTGTTGTTTTTATTTGGTTGTTTTTTAATGTCTATACTGATTACAGTCACATCTAGTGGATAAATATCCTATTACTGTTCTCATATAGAAAACAGCAGCTAAGAAACATTAAAAAATCTTTCAGTGAATCTATTAAACCTAACACAATGTAGCTCTGTGGTGGTGTTTTGGTTTGGAGGTTTGAGTTTCATGGTTTTTTTTCTAATTGTTTTTAAGAACATAAGCACAAAAAAGGAAACATGAAATCTGAAACATGGTATTTGTACCAAAATCCACTGAGTCTTTCTATCGTCTTTGATAGGCTTAGTATGATACTTTCACTCAGGAAGAGACTTATGAGAGGTACAATGATTTAATTACTGTAACTTCTTATTCAAAAAGGGAAAGGCTACCTCTCATTCTTTATAATCTTATTTACATTATCAAATCAGATTTTGTCTCATCCCTTCTGTTGTACTCATTTGAGCCTAAAAAGCCCCCAAAAATATAGATGAGTGCAGGGATCCCTCTCCCCAAAACTTATTTTGGCTCTTAAGATGCTAGCAGGTGGCAGTTATGTGACTGTGTAGTTGTCAGTCAGACCAGAACTTTTCCTAAAGTTCCTTAAATGAAGCATCTCTCAGAGGAACCATACAAAGTAATTATGATAGGTACTTAAGCAAATGGGCTGTTAATAACCAGATAGAGGTGATAAGCCTCCCAGGCCAGCTGGAGACCTGCTAGTGAAAAAGAGGAAGGAACTGAGGAGTAGAATTCATTTTAGTAGGGAAAAGGATTCTGTAAAATGTTGGCTGATATCATTTGTATAAAATAAAATAAAATAAAAATACTGTCACAAACAAGCCATCTCACTGATGCTGAAATCTGCTGGCTATCTTCAATCTCCTGATTCTAAACTGCTGGCAGAATTAATTAATAACTAATTTGTCTCCTTGTCCTAGAAGAATTAATGGATTTTTTTTTTTTTTTTTTTCTCCCTAAAAGCTGATGCGTGGCATGACTTTCAAAATTTCCTCTGCTCTCCACAGTCTATACCTAGTCCCTGAAGAACTGTTATCGGTATCAGAGGTTATTTACCCAATGCACCTTGTGATGGTCTCTCTAATGGGCCATAAAATTTCAGAAAAATCTTTAAAATATGAAGTGTGGAAATCCTGGGAATAGTTTTCAATGTAGTCCTTAGCAGTGGAGAGAAGAAATGAAAAATGCAATGAGATCCAGGCTCACATCATTAAAAAACAGATATCAGAAATACATTACTACCCTTTCTGGACAGTTCTAATGAACTACAGAAGGGACACATAGGGAAGATCAGTGTAGTTATCATAACATTCTTTCTTACTTGCTTATGTTACTCTAGACAATCTATAAGTAAGATTTGGATGGCTCAGTTTCTATTAAGTCAGACTGAGAGGATCTCGTCACCAAAAAAACCCCCTTCTCCAGACTACAGGAGTATACAGAAGCACTTTAAATTCACTGAGCCACCCAAGTACAAGCTACAGATCTTAACAATGCTTTTATACAGATCAGGTTCCTCCTGGGATCACTAAAGGCCTCATAAATTAGTCAGCCAGGTCTGACAGCACCTTCAGATGCATTCCATTTGGCTCTATGGACTTGAAGGCATTCTTAAACTCCAGTTCAATCTTCCTCTGCCATGTGTACCTTTGTCCCCCCAGACTTTGCTACTAGGCTCAGAGACTTGTAAAGCTAGAGAGCAGACCTTGATAATAGTGAGGAAAGAAGATGTTGAGTAGCCCACCGCAAGGTTACCAGCCTCATTTAGTAGTGACAAGAGTTTTCTTCTCTGCCCAGAAGGGCAGCCTCCCATGGGACCCTAAGTTCCAGTTCCTTAAATAAGCTGAAGCACTGTAAAATATAAGGGGTGTATTCTGCTGCTTGCATGCGTAACTTCTCTCCAGGTCTTAAATTCCACCATTTCCTGGTCACTGCAGCAAAGGATGCCATTGACTGTCTTCTCAAGTAGATCTTTATTCATGAGTAGCAAAGCCAGCAGAGTGCCTCACCCAGTCAGTGTTCCCAGAAGATATATGAAAAAAAATCTTGTACATTATTCAGTACTTTTGACTTTCTGTCTTCCTTTGGAAAGTGTTAAGAAAAAAGCATCTCATTTTTTTAAAGAAGTTAGTCAAGATCAGACACAGTGCTTGTCTCATGTATCATACTTATTTCCCTTAACATTTTCAACAATAGAAACCTCTGGGTCTCCAGGGAAAAGAAGAAACTTTATTCTTTGGTTTTATTTGAATATTGAATTGCAAGTGTAGTATCTTTCACTCAGAGCTTAGTTCAGATCACCAGCATCTTCATCGGGGCTGACAAGCAGCACATTAGTACGTATGCATGTCTCTCCCTTCCTTCAGAATCTTGATCTAAGTAAAATTACAACTAGAAACTATTTGATCAAATTGACAGGGTATTAGTTGCGGGGGGGAGGAACCAACTCTCTCATATTGTTTTTACAAATCCCAAAGTAGAAACAAGTAAACAGTACTACATATATATGGAATGGTCATTGATGCCTTTTAATGAATTTGCTTGACTAAAACTGATGAGTGACTTCAGTTACTTGGCATTCATTCTGTAATGGCTACTAAAACAGCTTGGGAATAATCAGGCATTCATGAGGAAAAGGATCAAGTTTTAGAGCATCTAAATAACAATGTTCCAATCCCAAAGATGTTAATCCGCACAAAATTCTCATATAAGACCTGATCTTGGAAAGAGTTAAATAGTGTACCTCAGTTTATACCATGCAAGTTTTGTCAGATGATCTGGAATGACTAAAATTCAGTTCCATTACTTTTTAAAGTGTCATTGTGAGCACCTTTTTAATCCCATGCTTTTACTCAGACTTTTGAAACAGACTTATAATAATAGGAATTTAAAGTGTTGAACTCTGACTTTAATCTTTCTTATTTTCCCTTTTCTAGTATAACCTGTGCTCTAACGCAGAAATCTTTCAAGAAATACAAGTATTTTATCTCAGATTTTAAATCTCCAAACAGGTCATAGAAAATTTTAAAAGATAACTAGACAAAAAATTCAGTAACAATTTTTGACTGGTGTATACTTCCAAAAATTTGTCACCTTTCTGTTCTCCTCAAACCCCACAGACTTTTTCCTTTGAAAGGAGAAGAGGCAAACAGACAAACAGAAGTTCCCAAGAAATCACCATTTTACAAGCTGTTTACTCGGCTTTTGCAGTGGACTGAAATAACATACACTTTGCATTGCTTTAATGGTATTTCTAGAGGTCAGTGATTCTGACACTGCCTTGGCAAACTAGCTGTGTTTTCTGATGCAAAACCAAGTAGCTGCCTATGGGAAAACTTAAGAGTCAGATGTTCTAGAATTGTTCTTCCAGAGTATTGTAGATCACTTTGTAAAGTAAAAGCCTGAAAATGCTAGATAATTTCAGAGGCTCAGCACTGGTCTGCTAATATGCCAGGAAGAATAAGCAATTATAATTTTTATCTAAGCAACATATGCTGTTTGCTGTCCTGTTTTGAACAGCTGTAGGTTAGATGCTGTTAAGATTAGGCCCCTTCTCTCCTCCATATTTCAAAATTCAAATTAAACTAAAATAACAGCACCTGCTGAACAAAAACACTATTTCAATATGTGTACTTGCACACAATTACTATGAAGAGGCTGGTCACCATTGTTACCAGTCTATTCTTTCTGAATGGAAATGGCAGAGAAGTTTTCGATGCAGCTGCAGCTCTTCAATTGTATAACTAGTGCTGGCCCCAAGCCAACCCTCAAGAACTCAAGTGGCACCAAAAGATACTATATTGATTTGCAATCGAACATAATAGGCCATCAGCTTAATTATTACTGAAGTGACAAGGTTCTGGATATTTCATATTTATATTTCTGAGGCCTGTGAAAGATGAATGTAAATCTTTTAAATGCCTACATTTGCATATCTTCAGAAGGGTTGAGTGCTCTTACTGTATTCATAGCCTGTGAAAGACCTAAAGGACTGGCTATTCAACTCAGGTTGCTAGATCATGCAGTCACTTACTTGCATAAGGAAACAAGGCCATAAAACTAAACACATTCCTACAGGAAAATATTCCCAGATCTCTTGCAGACGACAAAAGAAGTATTTGATCACTAATATCATCCTCATGGAACTTTTCCTTCTCCTGCTCTCTTAGGGAAAAGATTGCTTGAGAGAGACTGAATTGGCATCATCTAGCACTGTGAGCATCTCCCAAAATACCTATTACACAGAATTATTTCTTTTCACTAACTCTCACCATAGCTTTATGACAGAAAGTCTGCAAACAGGACTCAACATTTTTAAGAAGTGTATACCAGGGGAATGCAGAAACATATACTGGCTAGAGAGTGAGATGGAGACCCAAGATGACCCTCTCCTAATGGTATGTGTCTCTCCCTTTTTTTTTATTTTTTTTTTTTTTAGGAGTATACAACTTGTCTCAGATCCTATAACTCTTACTTATAATCAGAAAAATTATCATTAGGGCAGGTTGTTTTAATTACATAGAAAATCACTTCTACTTTAATGATCCTAGGCCCCGTTATTTCTATGCTCGTCCTGTATCTCTTGTCTTCCACACAGGTTCCTGCATAGCTAAGTTACATTTTTACTGAGCTCCTATACACGAAGCTCTGTTTTCTCCTGTATTTCTAGCCTCCAAATTGCAATTGTCCTCAAGAGCATTCTCTTTCGCTTACCATTGGCATTTGCTGTAATATTCTTTTTGCATACTGTATGTGGATAGCTGTAAGAAAAAAAAAAAAAAAATTTCTCCAGTTTCCAGAGAAATACACAAGACACAGGTAAAAACACTGCTATAAACCCAAAAATAAATGTTGTCATGTTTGTAGGGTAGCAGAAAAGATTTGTTGATATGCTTATCCTCTCTTTCTTGTTAGTAACATTATTCCCAAAAATTTTAGGCTTGTATATTCAACTATCAATGCCCTCTACTGGAGGGAGTATGTTTGAAGTCCTTACAGTAAAAATCACCTTTTCAAGTGCTATCCATTTGATGACTTTAGTCAGTACTGAAAGAGAAGGCTTGTTCTGAAACAGCTAATGAACAGGTTGCCTCTGTATATCTACCGGATCCTGTAAGTCGGTAACCTTGTTCAAATTCTTAATATTAAAGAAGCCCAGAACTTTAATTCTTTCAACTTTCAATAAAAGACAAGCGAGGGGAAGATGTCTGCCAAATAGAAATGGAATGCGTTTGCAGGAAAACGCTTTTCTTCCTTGTCCGCTGTCATGATTCCCCCCCAACCAGCAACACTCCCCCTCCCCTGCCTAACCATCAAACTCTAAAGTCAAGGTTTTCCAAAACAGCTAATGACTGTGTGCATTTTGTAGCTTAGTTCTGACACTTAAAGACTTACTCTGAGAAGTGGACCAGTTTGCACATTTCCACTAAAGAGTGTAAAAACATATACAAACCAGTTCATAAATGAAATTCCAATAAAACAAAGCGAAAACTAAAGACATCAGAAAGGAATACAGCTGTGCCATGAGCAGGTGTTACTAATTCAAAATTCTCAATGTCTACTATGAATTTGGGAAAATGAAATGAATTCTAGTCATACTGCTGCAGTGTAGAGCTTTCTTCCCTCTATTTCTTCATACCCTTTCTAGTGTACATTGGTGCTGTTTAATTATTTCCTCTTAATAGTATTACAGGAAAGGCAGATCACCACACTTGCAATCAATGTTTGTTACTAAAAGGATTTAAAATGAATGAAGATGAATTCTCAAAGATAAAGTAAGCAAACAACATTATATGAACAACTGACTTAGTACAAAAAATCTTTAAATACAAACATGGCATTCTTGTGAATTTTGAATGTCTAGGAAGAAGTGACTCAGACAAAAGATTAGTTTGAAAAGTTCAAGAGATTTCCCTAGAACTTTGTGTCTAGACCACACAGTTACCATCCAAAACCCACTATATACTTTGTGAAGAGAGACTGATCTCTTGTCTCCGTCTCCTGGAAATAGTACTGTGTTTATATCTCAAAGACCATAGTCATATCACGCATTCACGTGAGAATACAATAAGGTCAGAAACCACAATGCTGATTTAGCTTTTCTCTGGATCTGGATTGGAGATTCTACAACTAGAAAAATGTGTGGGTGTTATGTTTGATGTAATGAAACAGGTAGGCAGAAATAATTCTATTTCTTAGGTAGAAATTTACATGTCAAAACATTAATAGAGGATACTGATACAATTTTGCTCACTTATACTGAAAGTAAAATATAATTTTCTAAGCAGAAACATTCCATTTTTCCTGACATTAACAGGATGGTTATGAAAAAAAATCAGTTGGATGTAATGCTTTGGAATTTGTGATATCTTGACAATAATTTTTTAGACATACATCTTAAAGACACTGGGAGAAGAATATAGAGATATTAGGGGAAAGGGAACACACAAGACACAGACCAATTGAGGAAAAATGGATCTTCAAATTTGGAGGCAATGTCCTGCAGTTTCATTTGGACAACCATTTGCTTCAGACCAAAAGTATTTAAACTTTGATGCCAAGAAAGCTGCAAAGAACAGACTTCAACTGCATTATTAACTTTCCTGTCTTTTTGAAAGGATAAAATGAATGAACTTTTTGCTCCAATTTGTCCTGCTCTAAAGAATTGGACTAGATAATCTATGCTTATGGGAGGTGGACTGGGAAGAAGGACACATAGGCATCAAGCTTCCTCCTATACACACAGTATTAGTCCAAAATATAGGCCTGGACTCCACTCACAGTACTAGTACTGACTTTTTCTGAACTGCTGTTTCTTTTCCTCCTTTTCTAAGTTGTTTGAGGCATGTGTCCATAAAGCCCTTAGCACAGCAGGGACATACTCATGACTGAGACTACAGCGCAACTGCAATGTTAACACTTGAAAGAGGAACGGACCTCAGAGGCAAAAGCATTGCATAGCAAAACAGCCAAGCCTGGTATTCACCAATAGAGGGACTGAGGCAGACACGCTGAGAGATTGTGTATTTCTCAGAATCAAACAGCAAAGCTCTTTCAAATTTTTTCCTTCCCATGAATACAGGAAATAAAGAATCACAGAATCACATAACGTTTGGGGTTGGAAGGGACCTCGAAATAATGATCTAGTCCAACCCCCCTGCCAGAGCAGGATCACCTAGGTCACCCAGGTGGGTTTTGAATTTCTCCAGAGAAGGAGACTCCACAACCACCCTGGGCAGCCTGCTCCAATATTCTGTCACCCTTACCGTGAAAAAGTTTCTCCTTGTGCTTACATGGAACCTGCTATGTTCCAGCTTGCGCCTGTTGCCCCTTGTCCTATCATTGGGCATCACTGAGAAAAGCCTGGCTCCATCCTCCTGACACTCACCTTCTACATATTTATAAACATTAGTGAGGTCATAAAGGAGTGGTATATGTAGAAAGCAATCAAACCTTAACAGAGAAACTTCTGTTATTCTGCACTATCAGAATTAACCTCAGCTTAAAAGAATTAATGAATTAAGTGCATAAAATTAGTTGTCATGAAATAAGGAATCTATAATACAGTGTTTAATAGTTTCCTTCAGCACCCCAAACATATTATGACAGAATTACAGAATGGTTTGGATTGGAAGGGACCTTAAAGATCACCTTGTGCCAACCCCCCTGCCATTGCAGGGACACCTCCCACTAAACCAGGTTGCTCAAGGCCCCATACAACCTGGATTTGAACACATCCGTTGATGGAGAATCCTCTACTTCCCTGGGTAACCTGTGCCAGTGTCTCACCACACTCAGTGAAAAGTTTCCTTCTTATTTCTAATCTAAATCTACCCTCTTCAGGTTTCAAAACCATTACCCTGTGTCCTATCATTGTGAAAAGTCCCTGACTTTCCTGTAAGCCCCCTTCAAATATTGGTAGGCTGCAATAAGGTCTCCCTGGAGCCTTCTCTTCTCCAGGCTGAACAAGCCCAACTACCTCAGTGAGGTCCTCCAGACCTCTGATCATCTTCATAGCCCTCCTCTGGACCCACTCCAACAGCTCCACATACTTATGTTGGGGGCTCCAGAGATAGACACAGTACTCCAGGTGGGGTCTCATGAGAACAGAGCAGAGTGTCAGAATGACCTCCCTCCACCTGCTGGCCATGCTACTTCTGATGCAGTCTAGCATATGGATGGCTTTCTGAACTGCATTTGCACAATGCTGACTCATATTGAGCTTTTCATTAAACAGTACACCCAAGATTTTCTCCTCAGGACTGGTGTTGATCCATATTCCACCCAGCCTGTGCTTGTGCCAATGTTATCTTAGATTCAGCACCAAATAATGGTGATAGTAACAGGAGCTCAAACTAAGTCATTGAGTAAGAAATACTGGTAAGCAAAAGTCTCTAAAACTGAAATAGCAATAGGCTATATTTTCCTGTGGGGAACAAAAAGGGATAATTCATCTTCAGTTTTTGCAGAATGCTTGAGGTTGGAAGGAAACTCTGGAGTTAATCTTTTCCAGCTTCCATGTTCAAGCAGGCCCATCCAGAGCAGGCTGCCCAGGACCATGTGTTGGGGTTTTTTTAGTATCTCCAGGGACGAAGAGTCTACAAAACTTCTAGGAAACCTGGATCAGTGCTCACTGGCCCTTACAGTAGAAAACAAGAGTTTCCTAATGTTCAGATGGAACCTCCTGTATTTCAGTTTATGCTCATTGTCTCTTGTCGTGTCACTGGGCACTAATGAAAAGAGCCTTTTCTCTAGGCTGAACCATCCCAACTCTCTCAGTTTTTCCTCAGGTAAAAGATGTTCCAATCCCTTCATTATCTATACTGGGAATACCAGAACTAGACATTACTCCAGATGCAGTCTTATCACTGCTGAATACAGCGGAAGAAATCACCTCCATTGACCTGCTGGCAACACTCTTCCTAGTGCAGCCCAGGATACCATCAGCCTACATCATCTTTATACCTTAAGGTATTTATATATATTGATAAGCCTCCTCTGCCACAAGGGCATATTTCCGACTCAAAGCAGCACCAATGTAGTTTGCTCAATGCCTGAGCTTACGGTGTCATACAGAGTCATCTGTCTAACCTTATTTCCTTTGTTGACTGCATTATCTACCATGGCTTGATTTACCTACACATCCCCTCCCTCTATTTCTGTTTTAATTTAAACCTTTGTACGCATGGCAGTTTTATATCTTCATGTATCAAAACAGAAGATCCAGCCACATTCTTAGGTCCCCACATTAGGGCAAGTGTAGCAATAAATCTATAGAAAATATTACTGTTTATTTGATGTAAATATGAGCTGACAGGAATGAATACTTTGGACAAGAGTCCCCATGATAAGATATCTTATATAATAACTGTGCATAGGGAATAAAAAGAGATAGCAAATTAGGAAGAATAATCCTTTCATGAATTTTGTTGCCTAGGTTTAAATTACTAAATTGTAAAGAATTAAAAATTATAGAACATAATGCATTAGAATCAAATCAGTGGAAAAAAGTAAAAACTTCTGAAACTGGTAGCAGTTCTCATCAAACAGCCTAAAGAAACAAATGTTATATGCATCCACACAGACACTTGGGATGAAAGAAAACAATCACTTTTTGGTCTGGCTACTGAAGCCCAGACTCATAATGCTACACTGAATGAAACGGAGGATAAAATTAACTAATATATGGATGTGCATGCAAATAAGAGAGGAACTGATTGAACACTACCTGCCCTGTTTCTTTCATCCTGTGTAACCCAGCATCTTCACAGTGAATGAAGAAAGTCAAAATGTGCAATAAGAATAAGAATGGAAGTTCTCTAACTGCATCTCCAGAATGAAGTGTAATTTGTCAATAGGAACTAATTTCCCACACTTCTTATCTTTCCTTAGAGGGGGAAGGGATAATACTTTTCTTTCACTGCCTTCTCAAATATTGTACTGAAGACTGAAATTACTGAGTCTTCAAATTATATACTTAATGTTTTGAGAAATTAATCTACAAGAGAGATGATAGAGAATTATATGTATACACCTACACATACTTCGTTCATAGCATTATTCAACTTCCTATAGATCTGGTATCTGAATTATGACCACTGAGCAAACAATGACACATAAGATCTCTTCTACTCATAATTCAGGCAGATAAAATATATCTTGAGGAGGGAATCTGTGGCAATTCATGTACAGCAGCAGGGTTTCCATTTTGGAACAAATGTATGCATTTTCTACAAAAGACCAAACATGCAAAATAAGCTTACAATTGTACATCAACTTTGCCTATACTAGGAGTTTTCCCTTGAAAATACTATTCTGAATCAAAGATGTCTAAACATTTTTGGCGTCACACATGTATAGTATCTTCCTTAAATTAAAAAAAAAAAAACAAAACAAGCATGGGTAGGGAAGGTTCATCCCAATCCATTAGTAGAACATTTCAATCCACTTGGAAGTAAAGTTCTGACTGCACTGACATTTTATTTTGGATCACAGCTTCATGAGAATATGCTGATTAAATGGGTTATAAATGTACAGGTTTCTCAATAGTCTCAAACATTTTCCTTGGTTACGGTATCACAGTAGGACTCTGCTTTAAGATGTCTTGGAGTAAATGGGAGAGCAAATTGCACTAGGCCTGACAGGTTGACACAGCACATACTGAGCTAGTCAATGGATGTAGCAGCTAAATTTCACTTAAAGAGAATAAAACATAGATGAAGCCAAACTATTTTTCTCTACATTAAAGTGAAAAGGAAAGATATAAAATTACATCCAATATGTGCACAAATATTTAGAATACAGATGTAGACTAAAGAAGAGATGTGCTGCCCATCATATATTCTATTTCAGATAAAGCATCATCTTTGCAGTTCTTTCAATACCAAAATAAGGAACATATAAGCTCATTTAAAATATCTTGGGAAAAGGAGATTCTGTATGTGTAAAGTGGTTTAATGATTCTATTAACCTGCAAGTCTTACTAGTTCAACTAGTATTCCTCTACAAACCTATCCCCTGATGAAACAAAAAACCCCCAACCAAACAAAAAAAAGACAAAACAAAACAAAAAAAAGACAAAACAAAACAAAAAAAAGACAAAACAAAACAAAAAAAAGACAAAACAAAACAAAAAAAAAAAAAAACAAAACAAAAAAAAGAAAAAAC
>JANHGN010003230.1:55450-75616 GCA_024605025.1 Megaceryle maxima
ATCGCCACCTTTAAAACATCAATTTCATTGTATAAAAGTAAAAAAAAAAAAAAAAAAAAAAAAAAAAAAAAAAAAAAAAAAAAAAAAAAAAAAAAAAAAAAAAAAAGAGTAAACCTCCAGTGTTAGGTATTCATTATATATACTCTTCTAAATTTCTTTGACCACCAAATATTTCTTTGAAGTCCCAACATTTTTACATTTCAAAGACTAAGATAACAATGTGATTTTAAGAAGTCTGGAGGGGAAAAAAAACAGAATACACATCTATAGTGTGCAGCAAAGAAACTGCATTTTCTAAAACTGTTTCAGCACACTAGTTCAATTGTCCTGACAGCTTTGATTAGTGTTGGAGGGCGTTGTGTGTTTTGTCTTTTTAAATGGAGCGAAAAAGGTCATGGAAATTCCTATTATTAACAGTGAAAGACCAACATTCTTGTAAATCATCACCTTTTTTTATTATTATTATTTTTAAAAATCACTGAATTGTGACACTCTGAAGCAATTCTTTCACTTCACTTTCAATCCTCCACAGGCATGACAATGAAAGGAGCTCTTCTCACATAAGGGAGCCTCCTTCTTACTATACAATGCACAAATGTACTTTACACAGCTGCACCGAAGACCTCAAGAAAAGAAAACAACTAAGAATTGGAAAGATGTGAAAATAAATACTGTTCAAAGAAAGTATTATATTGACACTGTGTAGAAATCCACTTACATGCTGCTTATGTTGCATGTTATCTGTCTCCAATGTACTTGCTTAAAAATTAGGATCTCTAAAAATAGCCATGTTAATTTTCCCTGCTGATGTGCAGGTCATTTGTGTGGCTGATTTCCATATAATGGTAGCAAAATGTATCCTTTAGCAAGAAAAGATATGCCAAAATAAATATTTTATAATTTATTAGCACCTTTCTACCTGGTTATGCTATGTTTACACATTTCTGGAATCTGCTAATGAAGAAAAAAGAGTAAGCAGTATATGGAAGGTTGTATAAAATACATTTTTAACAATTTAAGAGAAGCACCAAAAACTTTGTTTTATTTACAGATGCTGAAAGAACCTAAAACCCCAAGCTGTCATATGTTACTACTGTAATGATTTTGGCTGCTCAAATTTAATTAATCCATAATTGTGAGACGCTTCGCACAGCAATGTTTGCTAGATGTGTGGTGCCAAACAGGTATCATCAGCTAGGTCTTTTAATCTAAGGAATTATAAGAATTTTGCATATGGCTAACATTAACAGATATTTGACTAGATATGTGAAGGAAAGGGAAAAGTCAAAATATTCTGTGATACAGAATAAAAACCAATATTGTTTTTTAACAATACTCTGTAGTAAAGCTTGTGTATTTACAGACAACCTATCATAGCAATTTCTCAGTATCTCCCATCCTGAGGGCGACGTGAGATCAAAATGCAAGTATTATTATTCTCCATGTTAAAGAAGTTGAAACACATACAGACTTAAAGCCTGATTCAGTTCAGCAACATTCAGATACAGTAGGGTGTGAGACAGAATTGATAAGAGACTATCTCTCTACAATTTTATACCTAAACACTTAATGCCAATGCATTCTAATTTCTCCATATTTGAGATGTGCATGGAACTGGACCACTTCTGTTGCAGTTCCATGCTTGAGAATGCAGAACAGGGTCCAGTATTTTGAGCCAGAAATTTACTCCCTCAGATCTTGTGAAATCTGAGCTGAAGACACAGTTCTAGCTCTGAATGCTAGAACTATATCATAACTGTTTCTTGTTGAAGCTTGTTCTTTTTAAATGTCTATTTCCATTTCCTTGTAATTTTCTAAAAAAAATGAATTGCTTTCAGATTGTCATATTTCTTCTCAACAATTTTTAGTAAAGTCTCTCAACTACGAGAAGAGAGTTTTTCACTCTCTCCTGGGCAGAGGGGTGGGTGGGGAATATGAAGAACAAATATCCCTCTGTGAACTTTGTGACTCTTTTCTGATAATCAAAATATTCAAGAAAGTAGTTTTAAAACCACATTTCCCTATTATCCAATGTAGCTCTCTTGTAAAAAAAAAAAAAAAGTTTTAGACTTTTCCTTCTAGATCTCCCCTATTCAGAATCAAATGGGCATCTTCTCTTACTCATAAAAACATACAGTGCACATACATTGGCAAACAAATGCACAAAACATTACAGACTAAATCAGAAACATCAAAATTACAAGAAACAAGGATTGAATATTGCCAGTGAGAGTGAGAAAAAACCCACAGAATTCTAATTAACCAATCAAAACCAGAATTTGGTCTGTAATTATTATACATAATTTTTATATTTATCACTTATGCTGTTTATTATATCGGGGAAATAGGAGAACGTAAAATCTCCTATAAGCTGTTAGAAGTGTTTTTAACATTTTCTTGAGGTGTGTGAACATATAAAGTTTAAAATAGCTAGCAAAATATGTGTAATTTGGGAATCTGCAGTCTACACATCAGCGAATATTAGTTGTTGCTTGATTTAAACATATACTGGACTTTCACTTATTATTTGCATTTACTGGCATTTTGACATATGGAGGAAGAACTCCATATTAACAGCATCACCAGAGTTTTTATATATATATACACATACAAAAAAGTTTCAATTTTTGATCAGTTTTTTTTAAGCTACAATTGTTTACATGGATAAACTGTATTAGAAGAATGCATGAACTAGCAAAACACAACTTTTAGGCTTCTTTCTATACATAATTGCTCTCTGTTCCTGGGTGTATGTATTCCTCAGCTGGGTAGTTCCACTCTGTAGATATCTGCCTGTATATTCAGAAACTTCTAATAGAGTAAAACAGTTTCTGTCTTTACCCTTCAATTAAATTTCAATTCAAATAAGCACTTTAATAATAGATTACATATAAAAAACCAAACCAAAACAAAACAAAAAACCAAAACAAAACAGGGAAAATGTGCAGAAGTTATTTCATCAATGAGAGTTTTTCAGTGACAAAACAAACTTAAGACAAAAAAAACCCTGCAGAGTGAGTTTATAACTCAAAACAACGTTGGCTTATGTCAACAATTCTGTGTTTCAAATGCAAATGATCCCTTCTTAAAAACAGAATCATAATAGTTCTGCATAGTAGACCAGTACCTTTGAATGTTTATTAGTTTTTGTCCATAACCCCCTCATTGTTACGGACAGAGGGACAATGTTGTACTCCTGGATTGGAGGAATTACTTTGTACTTTGATGGGAGGAAGGAACAAGCAGAGTGTAATGACAAGGACACATCTATCTGAGGACTGGTTTATGGTTAGTAATTAATTGTATTTGATGAAAAGGACATTTTCCTCTTTTGTGAGCATATTAATATAAACCACATTGGTTTAAAAGAAAAAAAAAAAAAGGAAAAAAAAAGCAGCTCCCACACTCTGCTACAGTAGAACTCCTGATACTCAATTGGTTCAATCCGAGGGCTATTTTTATTATCATTTTATGATCTTTATATAAAGGGTTAGTGATGATGCAACAATTTCAAGATGAGAGAAGACACCACTCGAACCTTAATACATTTCAAACCAAAATAAAATCAGAAGGCATGTCTCAGTTTTTAAAATTATTTGCTAGTATTGTGATGCAGTAATTACAGTCTCTAGCACTTCACTGTACCTGGCTTACAAACATAATTCCAAAATTATTTAAAAATCTATTTTATCTCCAGCAAACATAAGGCTAAAGAAAAGAAGGATCTGAAGTACTACATTATCACTGCATATCTCATATTAAACCATACTTAAATGGCTGAAGATTATCAAAGTTGTAGTGAAGAGTTAACATAAAACTGAGCTAGAATGAGCAGCACCTTTGGCCACACAACTGCTATCAGAGTATCATGTAATCTGAAAGAATTAAGCAAAGTAGAAGCATGTCTGAAGTTCTCTAATCATACCACTATCACATTCTCCCAATTCCACTTGTCAACCACACTGTAAATCAGTTTTGATACAATACTTTCTATATTAACAAACCCCATGACTGAGTTTTAATGAACACTGTGGATTCATCCTGTGGAATTCACAAGAACATGCACTGAGTTATGCTGTCAGTTCTTAAATATGGGTCAGAACTGCTGACATATTCTTAGCCTAGTTTTGCTGTTTCATGCAGAAACCATTTCCTTTTCCTGTCCTGAAACAAATGGTCTGTGATACCAACAGATGAAAACCACACATTAAAAAAGTGGAATATATTGGAAATTTATATCTGCTGGCACATCACAGAGCATCCATCTCAGTGGAGTTGAATCCATTATTTTATAGGTGTTTTGCATTAAATATATGCATAAAGCTTCATAAATACACATTTATTTTCTTCTCAAAAATTTTAACCCATTCTTTCTACTACACAAAATTAATGTGAATTAAAATTCCCATCCCCATTTTTTCTTAATTTGTTCAACCTGTAGTTTTTCTTTCTTGTTCCACTTAGGCTCTTGGTACACAAATCCATTCTAAATGTTTTCACAGCTGCAGAGAAGGTGTTGATTCTTAGTGTCAACTCATTCATTCAACATAATCATTGCCTTTTAATGAAACAGTTAACAGGAGCTTGACAACTGCCATTTTACTGATGGGGTCCAATAGCTGGGAGAGTGAGAGGTGACAGTGGTGTAATTACTTTGTGACATACTTTGGTCACTTTTTCCCACCTTTTTAGGCAGATGAGGCAGTACTGTGCCATGTCAACAATGAAAATGGAAATGCAGGCAATGTGAAGACATGGGTGAGTAATTACCAGGGGCTGCAGACCTGTGACTACTCCCGATGTGGCAGGGCTGACAAGGTGCAGATTGTTTTTGATCCCCTAGTGTGAATCTGGCTGTCTTGCTGTTGATAGATCCAGGTGGTGGTATTAATTAATACACCAGCAGGAGCTAGTTCAGCTCTTGACAATGCATTATCCTTATCTGAAAAGGGAAGGTGGCAGTCTGTTGTTGAGAAAAAGTCGTTCCTTTTGACTTCTTTCTATTAAGGTTGAAAAATACAGTACAGCTTGAGAAGTAAGAGTTTATCATGAAAGATGGCTTATACTAACAGATCTAGTCTTACTGTAGCTCTATCTTTGAAAGTTGGATATAAGTGAGGCTGCATTATTTAATGAAATTGCACTCAGAAATGTCAATTCCACTTAGGTAGTTCACGTAAGAAATGTTCAGCTGACTAATCCTGTATGTAGACATTAAGCTTGTCTTGTTCTCTTTAAATGTTTTGGACACATGAACTTTATATCATCAGTTCCTGCCATTCTACCTGCAAATAATTGCCATTCTCCATTGGAATATAACTGTAATGCAGACTCAGACTGTGGGTGTACTTAGCACTCTATGTTATCTAAATGTACAGTAACATCTGCCAATGTTCTAATCACCTGTAAACTAATAGTTATACTTCTACTTTGACCATTTGATATTTTACATTCAAAATTTAAATTTTAATATATGCCCTACTTCGATGACTAACTCTTGTAACGAGACTGTTCTTGTAGGAAAATCTGTAAGTCCAAATCCTATTTCCCAATAGTGACAGTTTTTGAGGTGTCTAGTAAATAAAAAGTATTTATGTCATGGGCACACACAATCATCCATCTTTAGCTGGGGTAGTGAAGGGGTATAAACTTGAGTCCTCAGCTACTTAACACACTCTCATGCAAGCTCTATCTCCTCTGTTCCAACGGGGGCTTACTCCTGGAAGCACTAAGTAACCAGTTTCAGCCAACATGAGTCAAGCTAACAAAACCTTATTGTTTAAGCTATTCAAAACATATCACTTTATTTTTACTTCAGTAGGTTGGTAATGCTGGCAAGATGATAAAGTCAGAGGAGTGTGTTTTAGGTAAAGCTAAAAAAAAAAAAAACCAAAAAACCCCATACCTATGAACTTAAATGTATAAAATTTAAAACCAGTTCACGAGTTACTAGACCATTGGGTACTTCTTAAAAGTTTACAGCTTAAATAATATCTACTCATGTAAGCATCTTTTGTTAATACAGTACTTGTAGCCTGAAGTAGGGAATGTTAAACTACTCTTATTCACACGTGAATAATTATTTTGCATTCAAATTTCAATGCCCGAGTGAAGCCAAGAAATCTAAAGGTATGGGGAAAAAAAAAGTTGCTTGAAATGTAAAAGTTTCAAAATATTACATATAGATCAGAAAATATACATGGGAAAATGCCTTAAAATGGTCTTGCATAAGAACTCACTAAAAAAACCGTAAAACACATATACCCAAGTGGGATTATCCCAAACCAATGCACGAATGTATTGCTGCTATGTCACACATGCAAAACCAATCTTAGTGAAGTAACACCCAGTATTAAACTTCATGCCTCAAAATTTTACACTCTATTGAAAGAAAATAATAGTGTTAAAGAAAAGCTAATCCTGTGATCTTTTCACATTGGCTGCAGATGTTATGCCATTTTCAAGAGAAATACTTGCCTGCCTGCTTTCCTTCTTACTCAGTTACTGGGCTAGACACACTTCAGTCTTCTTGAACAAAATAAAAAATACCCTGTTTAATTGAATGCCTGACACTCAGGATTGAACCGCTGAGACAAGTCTGCACATGCAGTAGTCAGAAGCAATATTAAAAATAGACTCTACCAAATAGCAGAAAAGCAACATACAACAACAAAAGCTGGTAATCACTACTGGGAACTTCTGATGATGGATATGAAAGCATACTGGAAAAAAATGCAAATGAAATCTATGCAGGAACGCAAAGAAAGAAAAATAATTTTACACCTATGGGCTATAATAAGATCTCTGATTGTTGGTATCACACCTGTAGACCTCTGAACTAGTATGGCAGAAATACAGGGGCATGACACGTTTACTGCAATAAACAGCTTGCTGACTGATGAGAAACAAAGTAATTTGTACCTTCTACTTAAAACTTCAGTGAGACAAAAAGCAATTAGGCTGTGAGGTGGCAGGCAGTCCCTTATGAGATGCTGAGTGCTCACAGTTTCATGGATTTCAATGGGAAAACCACATCTGTATGTTTATTAATGGATATTTCCCCGAACAAATTTTCCTTGGCATCTTGAAACACCTACAATACAACTAAGTTTTACCACTGCATTCATTGACTGCAATTTGTTTCCCAAATTTAGTGTAAAAAGACACTCAAGAAGATTAATTTTCTTACATGTTAGAAACAAACAGTGTATATTCCCACTTAAATACCTCACTCTAGTGATACTTTGGGCCTAATTAAATTTCACATCAGTTTTACACAGGCCTGGGAACAAGTGCAACCTGTTTCATAGCCTTCTGGACAGCCCTACCTATGGGGTAAATGACAGCAGGAGTAGCTGCCTTAGTTTCTTGTTTATTATTCAAACTCTTGCTATAACAACTGCAAAAAGTTTATTGAACATTTAGGGTATCAGCTTTCTTGAGTGCTATTTGTATACAGTGAACTATGTTTAGCCATCCTCAGTCATTTCCTGTGCTCTTAAACTAAGTAACAGTATTATTATTACAAAAAGGTAATATGCAGACTGAGTGCAAGCTCTTGGGTGCAAAAAGAAAGCACCAACCATTACTCCATACCTCAGTCAGCATTCTCCTGTACTGTGCATTCCACAATAAGTGTGAAATAATTCAAGCCACATAATCTTACAGTGAAAAAGACAGAGCTACTACAGAAGTGCTGGGAGGCAAGGATATATATGTAGGCATTAAGTTAGGATATTTAATGTTTGCTAGGCCACAGAAACTTATCTGTCTGTCACAACTAAAAGGTGATAGAATCTAACATACTAAACTGTAGGCATAGATCAAACAAGTTTTTAAGTAACATATTTAAAATGTGGGTTTTTTTCTGTGTTCTTCATGAAAGCATCCATCTCCAACACCCTATCTTCTTCCCCCCCACTCCCCAATAAGAAAGCACATACACATCTACTTTAAAGCCTACTTTGGCAGTGTTTCCGAAGATGTTTCTATGAATTGCATCCCAAGAAGTGAGGAACTGCATCTATATGAGGTCTGCCAATTTTGTTTCTGTGGTTTACACCCTTCATGGTTACTTTCAACTTTTTTGGTTAACAAAGGAAAAATCAGTATGAAAAAGACAATATTTATAACAAGCAGTAACTTCCATTTGGTTTTGAATGCTCTTTTGGGGATAGGAAAAGTATTTGCACCAGATGACTTATCATAAAACTCCGATAGTTTTCTTGTGAAACCAAAACAGTGCATTTTGCAGCTCAGTTAAAATGTGTGCTTGTTTGAACAGTCAAATCTTTCACTTAGTGGTTCAGCTACGCATTTTCCAAGCCCTAACACTGATTTTTCCCACACATACACACACTTGAATTCCAAGTTTCTCAAAGTTTGGGTTTCATCCCATTTGTCAAATTTGTTAGTATCTTTAGAATCTTCACAGTTTCTGAAGGCTCAGAAGAGCTTAACTTTGGCCAGTAAAAACATTTTTTACATAAGAGATTGAAAATGTCGTTGTGGTGAGTTAAGCTAGAAAACTGCAATGTGAAGTCAGAAGAGTCATCTGATTCCTAGGTTTCAGAGCAAGCAAACCACAAAGAACACCAAATTTCCAAGTCTGTCTATAATGGAACTGCTTTTTTCTTGGAAATGGCGTAAGTACACAGCTATGAGCTAGGCAACTCTGCCTAACTGATGGCTGACAAAGATCACAGCCTGATTATGGTCATAATCAGGAATCTCTATTGAAAACTATAATTGTTTAGTAATTAAAGACAAAAACTGGGGACTTCAAAGGGAAATGCTCCAGTGGTCTCCCGGAAGGGGATTTAAAAGCTCAAGACAGTACCACTTATTTCTGAGTATGTCACTGCCCCTTGTCCTGCTATTTAGAAGTCATTTAGAATTAAGCCCAGTTACCTGCTATAGCACTGACAACAGAACAGGGAGAATTTAATTGCCTAAATGCAATGTTCACCTGGGGCACAAGAAACCCAAAGAAAACCAGTCCTCTCACAACTGTTTAACTCTGGGAATGCTCTAATTAAAAATATGCATCTTTCTTTGGTTTTAAAAGATAAGACACTACTTCTATCACCTATATCTTGCCTGAGCATGGTTTGGATCCAGAAATGAGGCCTGAGGATTACAACAGATTAAGTGTCCTCTGAGGTTCTAACAAAGCTGGAAGGGATACCTAGAAAATGCATTTGCTCCTACTACTTTATTTTACAGTAGTGATGTGGTTGTGCTCATCTTTTTATGTAGGTAGATGACTGGTCATTTAGATATGAAATAAAAAGACACTTTCATAGAAAATACAGAAACTGCTCTAGGACCATTAGGCTAGAGTATCCTGCTTTCTTTTGCACTTTGTGCCAGCAGATTTCTTGTCCTTGCTAGTACAGTGTAGAATGTCTTCTCTAAGAAACCTCTTCAACCCAGCTTGGAGCCTGTTAAGTGTGGCACTGCCCTAACAAACCAAAAACATGGATTGAAGAACCTCATACAATAAAAGAATTGATCTTAAGTTATCTCACTTTCCAGGACAAGTGCCTCACCTCACTTTTCTTCTCCTGAATGTAAAGTGTGTCTTGTTGATTACAACTAAGAAAAGTGTAGGCACTAACCCTAAAGCTGGCACTCAGTACTAAATGGGCAGGTATGTAATACATTGCAGACCCAAACGATGTATCAAAGCCCTGAAGGAACAGCAAAATCTTAGGCTTGCTAATTTTCTGCTCTGTCAAATACTGAAAATCACTCCAATTTTTGTAATGCATTTTATTAAAAAAAAAAAACCAAACTACATTTTTAACAGAATGTTCACCACAGAAGAGAAAGGCACCTAAAACTAGTACTGTCTTGAGCTTAAATTTAATGTCTTTGTAGCTTGGGCTTAAATTATTCATGTGAAAAATGTAGCTTGGAATAAATACCTATTGTATCTAACAGGAATTTAATGAGCTTAAATAATTAATGCCCAAGAATCACTTTTGAGAGCCCCAAACAAACAAACAAAAATACTAGTATAAAATGACAGCATTAGTCATTGGAGATATTATAGAAATTTTAGAAGTTACTCATAATGTGAAAGCATAAGCCTGGAGATAGTAGACAATAACAGAAAAAGCATTAAAAAGAAAAATATTTTGGACAAAGATGGCCAAAAATAACCACTGGAGTGGGTTAATGTCTAAATTGAGGGAATTAACATAATTTACTTTATACAGGTCTTAGTTTTTCAATTTGTACATGATGTTTTCCTCACCTATACATCTGTAGACAAGATTCTCACAGGCTTTTCAAAAACTTGGAGGGTGATGGAAAAGAAACCTATATCCTGTTTTGAACGGGGGACTAATTCCTTCCCACAAAACTTTTTCCAATGCATCATTATTGGAGTTCAAAACTGGTAGCAATGATTTATTAGAACTTTATTGATGTCTGTATTTGTAAAAAGTCTTCCATTCTGACTTCACAGTGACTATTTATAATCTAAGTGTCAAATACTGCAAACACAAAAGAGAAACCCAAGTTTAAAGCATTGTCTTAAAGCTGGGAGAAGAAATTGTCACTGCTAATAATACTCTGATCGCAGTTTCATTTATAGGGTCTTGAACATATAATAATAATGAATTTTTAACGGAGGAATAAAATTGCATGATTTATTGAGAAGCTATGAGTATGTAGCATGCAATTCTGTAAAACTGCAGTTGATTCATGTTCAAGCAAACCCATCAAACTTAAATGCTCAGTCTGGACTAGTACACATATCTTGCCCACACTTCATGGATTTTCTTAAACCCTTGTCTTCATGCTTTGTGATTCATCTACATGAAATTCTTTGGAATTACCGTCATGATGAGACCATTATGATTTGTTATTAATAATCAGTTGACAGTGAAAAGTGGAAAGGAGGCAATCTAAGCTTAAACTGGTTCATTGTACTCACAATTTCTTCCATTCCTACCAGGGAATTTACTTTACAAATGTCTTGTAACACAAAAAGACTGGGCATCTATTTTATGTGTATTAATAGTGAAATTGCTTATGTGTGTTAGTATAGTCATACAACAATAAAGAATCTACCTTGCTTTACCCTTATCTATACTCGGACTCAGACTCACACCCACACCCCTATATTATACTGTATTATATTCGGTATATAAAAAGACATGTAACTTGCACTTTATCATGCCAGCTTGAATCACTTTTCTGTGAAGGAAAATATAACACAAAAGCTGGTGTACATGGACACATTACTAGTCTCTTTTAATTAGATGCTAATTAATGACTCACTGTCTTTAATCATATCAGTCTGGTAATACTATTTATGCCACACAGAATAATAACCTACTCTATAAGAAATCAATGTGGCGCATGTTGACATAGGAATGCATCCAGCCGTAATTCACTCTGTGTAAATATATCCACCCATACTTGGATTCTGAACAATTTAGAAAAGATACACTAACTTAAGTGAAAAGCTTGGAAAGAAAGAAGAAAAGAGGAAGGAGTTGTTAAAGAATGGAAACAAAGAAAAGTACATAATTATTTTCCAAACTATCAGCACTCAAATGCTTTACATGATATATGCCCACCAATACATTTTATATTCAAGTGATGACAATAACTTCATAGTTCATCCCTGCTGACAGGGTTAAAAGAAAAGAGATTCACATGTTTAATTTTCATGAAAGGTGTCCAGGTACTACAGCAGAAAATTTATATATTGGATAACTGACTATAGATGATTTTGAAATATACTGGAGGGATACTAGTATTTCAAAATGGTCACTGATTCCTTCTGGTGTGCTGAGCCTAACAACCTCAGCACACCAGAAGGAATTAGATGGGTATAAAGTAATTTTCACTCTGAAATAGCTTGTGTGCCTCTTAGTTGAAGATCTCGACTTCTGCTTTCAAAACATGCCAAAATGCCCAATGGTTGCTCCTCCAGATACGGTACTATTCCAGACTACCCACACAAAGCTGAAGTTTTTAATTTCAAGTTATAAGTTTACTTCTTTCTTTAAGCAAAGCCTTTGCAATTATTTACTGCTTGCAACATTTCCAGAGGTTTATTTCCTGTTAAATAATTTCATTTTCTTACAAAGACATTCAGAAATTTAATTTTTAAAAATGTATCATAATTTATTTACTTACAACATCTAGGCTTCTCTTGCAATAAGTATTAGTGGACAAGGAAGATCTTAAGCACTATCTGTGTTCAGCAATGCTTTGTGACCTGCTACTAAGGCTGTGCATTATTGCTGAGATTTACGGAAACCAAAACTGAGGGAACTGAGTGATAGATTTGGTGAGGGAGGGGAAGAATATGGCTATGGAAAACTTCTAAATGCAAGAGAACTTGCTCTCAGTCATCAAAACATGTTTTTAAACCCTATTGTTCCTGTTTCTTATAAAAAGGAAGAGCAGAGAGAAATATTTTTCATCTCTCCTCCTCCAGTGAAACTAAAGCTTCCCGATGATTTAGAACAAAAGCCAATTAATACAATCATGTAATTTCCCTGCCTTCCCTCTTCTTTTGCAACATAAAGTAAAATCATTTGTTTCAATGCAGAAGTCGTCTCTGTCAATCAAAGTTCACTTTTTCTCAGATACTCATATATAACTCCACTGAGTTTTATGCAATAAACCATGTTTCAATCATTATCACTGTCCAAATCACAAGCACAGTTCAGAGGTAACAGTGTTAAAAATAATTTAATGACTGAGTTCACTGTTTTACAAGGGTCCAAAACATTGCAGGCAGCCTGCATTCTGTTAGAAGAGCCCACAGTTTACTGTAAAATAAATGGTCCCTTTCCATCTCTGTACATTCCTTCCATAATTTCTTTCCTCGCAGTATATTTATTTCTGTAATTTGGTGTTAGCTCTCTTTTTCGCTAAATAGGAACTTCAGGGATTTATCACAGAAAACTGCTACTTCTAATATTGGAGTGGTACCAACTAATCTCTTCTACTGTTCCATACTTAATGTTCTATCACTCATCTATTTCTATTCCATTGTTTTCACTGTTGAAACATCAATATAGTAATACATGGAAAAATCAGACCAACCTATAATTTTCCCAGCATTCTGCCCTAAAAGACAATGGAAATTAGCAGGATTCCTATTAAGTTGAAAAGACCTTTTCATATATGTCCTAGATGTTAGGAGATTTATAATTAACTTCATAATTAACTCAAGCAAATATATTAGGGTCCAGCATAAGAAATCATACACTTAAATAAAAAACATTTTCAGCTGTGGCTCTTCAGCCTTTTTTTGGTTTTGTTTTTTTGAGGTGGGGAAGGCAGGAGAGATTCTAAGTATACAGATATTAAATAAAATTATCTGTCATTTAAACATGGAATTGCAAGTCCTTCTGAGGTCCCTTTTAGGTTTCTATCACTTTATCAGATTAGCTAGAACACTCTCCAAGTTAAATCTGTTCTCAGTGTGCAGAAAAAAAGTATGCCTGATAAACTCCAAACATCAAACCCCTCCACCACCAAACCCCCAAAAAAACCCAAACAAAAAACCAAACAAGCAACATGTATTGTGTACTTTTCAACAGGAAGTATTACTGCCATAGCTATACCAAGCGACCTCTGAAGAATTGAAGTTTTCCCTCCCAAAAAACATTTGTGCTTTTATATAATTACAGAGCAATATACATAATGTTTTAATGTCTGCTTATGTCAGGTTAGTTCTTATTGTATTATGCCACACAACTTACTGTACCTTAATATACAAAATGCATAGAGAAATACACTTTAAAACAGTGGGTGTAATTTTATCTCTGAGCATACAGTTGGCTTCATAGATAGAAAAAAAAAAAAAGTTGTCTTTTTTAGTTATGATCCTGGAAACACTGCAAACTTTGAAAGTACCAGTACCATAAATATTTAGCTGTAGGGTACACTCTTACTTTTATTCATTTGTGAATGCAAAAAAGCATAGACTATCTCCATTACGAGGAGAATTCAGCACTTTGTACACAGAACTAATTGCCATGCAAGTGAATGGACAGTCAACCTCTCACATGCAATTTGCTTTATAACAAAAATCCTGTTAAGTATATTGTGGTTTTTCAAATTAAAAGTAATTATGAACAGCTATATAAAAAATACTTCACATAGTGAAATATTTTAAAACACAGTATTGTAAGAAAACACTGATACATGCTAGTCACTGTTTTTAATTTCCTTTTCAGCTGAAACAGAGAACATAACTGGACTATAGGAACATATATTTTTAGACAGACAACTGACTTATGTAGATACACTATATACATTCCCAACAATTTGACCATGGTTAAAAGGTATTTATATTCTGATGTGGCTAAAATTGAACATGTCAACACTAATGCATTTTTCTAGGAGAATCACTACTTTCACCATAATTTCCATGGAAAATTTGTGTGCACATGCAGTAATAGACACATTTATAACATCAAAAGGATTCAATTTTCTTTTCAATCATACTACAGTATGAATAGCTTTTCCTATTGAATTTAACAATAAGGCACATTACCACAGTCTAAAGGATGGGGTACTTCTGCTTGCTCATATAAAAGTATGTCAAACAATATATAATATATTTCACAATAGTTCCGGGTTAACTGCTCCTTTATATAGGTTCATTTCTAACACATTTGTGTCAGCAGATTTTTTAAAATATAGTATTATTATTATTTAAATTTGTAAGATCAGCATTTCAAACTCTGTTTAACTCTCCATAACATTAACAGAGTATTTAAATATTATTTAAAGGTATGCAGTGACTTCGTATCAAGAAATTACTTTGCATTAAGAAATCAACTGAAAATCCATACTTAGATGTATAGGTTTGGCTTTGCAACATTGATAGTCATTTTACTCTCTCACAGACATTACATTCTCTGTCACTACAACACATGAGAGGGAAAGGGAAGATTTTATGCTTGAATTATTGTCTCAATCTTGCATGTCTTATGCACTGAAAGAAAGAAAATAAAAAACAAACTGAGCCCTAATACAGTTTTGTTTGAACTCCATGTTCAGTTTGCGGTCATGAAAGAGGATTCTTGCAGAACCTTCAAAGTCAATGAAAACACCCAGCCTTGTGGGATTCCAACCCTTACAGTCCAAACTGCCACAAAGTATAGTATTGCACATTTAATGATTTTAAGAAAAAAAGAAACTTCCATACAAGACTGCAAGTTTCTCTAGTAATCAGAAATAGTAACTGACATATTCTTAAGAGTCATATTTAGGCTTATTTATTTTATAGCTCATATGAGTGGGAACATGTGATAGCACTGTAAATTTTAGAGAGTAGTCCTCACCATTCAAGTGTTCATTATGCCCAAAAAGTGACTAGCACTTGTAAATTGGAGAGCTAAGGAAAAGATCTTCCTCAAACAGTAAGTGGAGAAACACAGAGTGTCTAGATGTGATTAGACCTAATTCCTCTTTCCATTTTCCACTATTAAATTCTCTCACTGCTTATAAGTAAACAACTGACCCATGAAATACAATGCCACTTGCCCTCCTTTCTACAGTTGCTTTTTTACAGTTTCTTTCTTTATTAGAACTGAGCTCTATGCTAACAGGATTAAAACAAGCAAACTACCAAAAGCCTGTGGCTTTGAAAATCCCAAATTCCTTTCAGACATTTAGACAAATATTCATTTTTGTGAACCATTGGATTTTGTGGATTTTTTTCCTGTTTAAGATAATTTTTCAGAAATTCTTCTTCAGCAGCTTTTTCAGACTTCAGTTATTATAAAAAGGCAACATTTGACTTAGCCAAAACCAACCAAGTTCCTTTACAGTTAACCTAGTATTTAAGCTTTTCACCTAGTCATTCTGTAATGCAGACTTCAGTCCTAGCTATCACTGCATTCTTCCATTTTTATACTCCAGTAAATCTCGATTGAAACAATGTTGAACTATGGAGCCCAAAATGACCTCAGAGATCTCTTGCAGCTACTACTCTTTGTCATGGAAAATGAGATGTGAATCATTCAGCACCTGTAGCAACTAAGAACAATGCTGTTGTGCAATACTGTCCAACTGTATTTTCTCTTCATTATCCCTAATAATTTCTTACCACTGTTTTACTATACTGTCCTTGCAGCCCCCATTTTACAGTGTACATCTTTCATTTCCCTCTCTGCATATATCTCAAGACACCATTATATCAAGCTTTGCATGTCCTATCACTCATTATTAGAAGGGGGCATTGTACTAACTCAGCAGACTGCGTGGTATACAACTGAGACTGATCTCAACAGTCAGTAGACTTTTGGCCACTTATTTCAGTGGGAGAAAGCTGGAGACAGAACTTTCTGTGGAACTCAGATGAATTTCTGCTCACCTGAAATTCCTAATCTTAACACTTCTTATAACTTAGCTGTAGTCTCTGTTTTGCATTGGTATTTGTTATTCAAAATACACTAGCTTTAAATCCAGTTTGATTACTTAAAAAGCAACTGAACCTTTCAGTGTGAATATTTCATGCTTTCAGTTCTGATAACTAGTTAAATTAAATTGTGTTAAAAAACACAAAAGAAAACAAAAAAGGACAGCAAATTACTTCCTGTAAACAAAGGCAACTAGTAAAAGTTTATTAAACATTCAACATTAATGCAAACAAGGAATAAAACATGTATTATGTAATTTCATGTGTTCTTGGAACAGCTGTATCACAGTTGTTCTCTGAAGGTTTCTGTGGGGAGATATCTGCTTTTGAGACCACAGCACAAAGATGGAAGGACTGTCTTCATGGTTGAGAGATTATCTGTCATTTCCTTGAGATTTTAATATGTGGGGATGTAAGATTCATAAAACAAGAAAGGCAGCTGACAATCTATTGCTAGAAGTACAAAAATTCCTAAAGATGACAGCATATTTCCCAAGGGCAGGGCGAGCAAAAGTGCAAAGAGAGCACAGACAAGGGACCAACAAAAGGCACACACCTCACCCAGTTTCTACAGCTCAGCAATACTTCTTCCTTCCACCCAGTTGCAACAAGTACCTAATACTGCAAAGAAACGAATTTCAGTCCTGAATGCATCAGAACTGTAAAGAAACAACTGAAGAAAAAGCTAAAGGCCACAACCTCCAATGAGTTTCAGTCTCATGAATCTAAAGAACCTGTGGTACCCATCAGCCAAGCCTGAATTCATGAAGCATGTAACTTTCTTTGTAATTCTTATTTTTACTTTCTGTGCTATTCATTGCCAAACTATGCTAGTATGATTTTAACCATTTCTTTTAAACTTGCTTTTGAAAGAGGGGTAGAGGAAGAAGAAAGAAGCTAAAAATAGTAAGGTTTTTGGTTTGGTTTTTATATTTATGGGTTTTGTTTGGTTGTTAGGGGATTTTTTTTTCCTACATTGGCCTCTCCCAAAGTTGTCCTTTTTGCTATGATCTTTTCCTTGTAGGGACTTCGGTTCTACTGTTGTTTGGTATTCACAAGATTCTAGCTATAAGAGCACAAGACACTGATGTCTACTATGCATAGCACACAAGCCAAAATCCAAGAAAGAGAGATCAAATCTTGTTAAAACTGAAGGTAAGCTTCCTATTAATTTGGCACTTAAGAGATGTGTTAACTTTTCCTTGGGAGAAAGTTATTCACAAAACCAACAATATTTGGGACGTGATTTTGTATTTTCATTCATTTTTAATAGCAGTAGAAAACCCAAATATTCCTCCTCTGCACCCTAACTCAACAAATCAATTCCCTACAACTTAAGTCATAATCACACAGCAGGGATATCTGTTTATCATTCAGGAAAGGTATAGAGATGGGGCTTAGTATAGTAGTAAAATCAGATGTATAGTTAACAAGACATTCTGGTCTAGCCACTAGTGAATTACAAATATTATCAATAATTTAGTCATTATGTTGTTTTGGTTGGTGTTTTTTTTTTTTTTTTTTTTGTTTTGTTTTGTTTTGTTTTTTTTTGTTTTTTGTTTGTTTGTTTGGGTTTTTGTTTTGTTTGTTTGTTTGTTTTGGGGTTTTTTGTTTGTTTTTTTCTGTTTAGAACATTCATTTAATGAAAGAAATATTGTCACAGAAATATATAGCAAATGACACACTAAATATGTGAAAACCTTCAACAGCCTGAGTTTACCTGGGAAGCAAATACCCGTAAGTCTCTCACAAAGATGCTAAGTTTTGAAAAAATAAACTATGGGACACCTGATCTCATTTCATATATGTTTTGTTTTCCATTGACTCAAGGTGATTCTATTTCCAGTCTTAAAAAGGAAGATGTCTGTCTCAGTTTGGAACTTTAGCAAGCAGCTATTACTAAGCACCCTATTTTGTGATAAAGCAATCTCACATTTAACTTAAAGTAGCATATGGTATAATTTTCATAAAGACCAAGCACTGTAATTCCCTTCAAGTTTCCACTGTGACCTCAGCTTCTCAAAGGTGCTAGGTTCCATTGTAGTAAGTACTGGGCTGAGGTAAACAAAGTGTTTTATAGGAGCTAGATACAGTACATGAACTTCAGACCTGGAGTTCAGGACCCTGACAGCTATCCTGGCTACAATAAAAATTGCTGCTGAAACATAAAACAGAGAAAAAATATGTTGTGCCTTTTTTTTTTTTTTTTTTTTTTTTTTTATATATATATAGTAACTTTTAAGTTTACCTGGCCATTTGGAGGTTTAAAATTACCTGATAAGTATTATTGTTGTTACCTTTCTGTTTTTGTGAGATGTAGAAATACAATGACGAAAGGGGATGTACAAACCTTCAAAATGTAAATTAAACAGTATTTAAATCCTGCAGAGGTATAGGTACCTTGGAAGATGTTCACATATTACTACTCAGGTAAAGAGCATAGCAGATTATATATATATTTAAAAAGAGGAGGAAAAAAAAAAAAAAAAAAAAAAAAAAAAAAAAAACCTCTTTCCAAAATCGCATTTAAAAGAGTCAGTAGCTACAGTTTTGTATAAAAACTACATAAAACAGTAACGTTTCCCTTTGCCTGTGTTGCTTTTCTGTGTAAATACTGATGATCAACATTACAGAGCAAAAGGCAGCTTTTCCCCTCTTTTTTTTTTTAATGTTCATGTTATAAACTACAATTCAATTTGTAAAGAAAGCAGTTTAGATTTCAGTCAGTAAATTCAGCGAGATGTTACACCATATAAGACTCCTTTACTCATTTGTTACTAGGACAACCGCTTCAATTAAGTCATCTTCCAAAGCTGCAGCACTATCACTCCTTCTATTGATCATGAGCCTGGCAAGTGAGCATCAAGTTAAACTTTGCCAGGATGATCCTCCAAAAGAGTTCTGTATTATATGAAGAAAAGGAAAGAGATCAGTAAGGGTTGCAGGTGGTACAACCTTGAGGTTTATAGTGTCTTCAGAGACAACAACACTAGAAATCATTCTCTGAGTATTTATATAATTTAAAATACCATTGCTAAGGATGACAGTGGAATATGATTTATCACTACATTGTAAAAAATAATGTTTGCACAATCCCAGATCTTAACTCCAAACCTTTTCATGTATGAGTCCCATTAAATAGCAAGAGACAAAGAGCAGTGGAGAGGAGACAGGAATGCAAAGGGTCTATATGTCCTGTCTACAAAAAATTACATTTGCTTCACATGGAACTTCTGATGCAACGGTATACAGGAAGTGAAAATACAAGTTACAGCTAGATGACAGTCCACTGTGCAAATCTTTACCCTCTCTATCTGTGACAAAATAATGGCACTTTCACGGAGAATCTGCAGATCTGTTTCCTGACAAAGAGATGAATCTAGAGCGTATATATGGGGAGAGAATAAAGGGACAAAGAGGTAAGAATAGGACAGTTCAATTAGCTCCCATCGAAATAATCACTGAAGAGCTATTTAGGAAAGAGTTTTATGCTTCAAATAATGGTATCCTCTAAGAAAATAAAATTCACTTGAGAGAATTTGGAGCCATCCAAATGGTATAAAGTTTTTCTTCAGCTGAAATAAAATAGTTTGTCAGAGGTTGAGTAGGAACTGTATTTGTCCCCAACTCAAACATTTGTTCTATTTCTCAAAAACACATGGATTACAGAGATGATTCAAGTAGTAAATAAAAATGGGGGGGGGGGGGGGGGGGGGCGGGGGGACCCCCCCCCCCCCCCCGCAAAGAAACCGGCCCAA
>JANHGN010003231.1:0-11535 GCA_024605025.1 Megaceryle maxima
CACGCCTCCGCCCCCCGCACCCCCACGCACCCGCCGGACCACCCCCCCCCTCCCCGCATGCACCAAACCCCCCCGCCCATGCCAGCCCCCCGGCAGGTGCACCCGCCCCCCCCGTAACACGCACCAGGCCCCCGTCACCTGCATCAGACCCCTCCCTGTACACGCCAGCCCCCCATCTGCTCATACAGCATCCAAACCTGTCTCCCGGCACCATGGGGCGTTGCAGGAGCCGGAGCTGCTGTGCGATTATGATTTTATTCTTTAATGGCTTAACACCCCGCCTCCGAAGGGATCCAGGGAACCCACGAGCCGGGTGATGAGCCGGGTGCTCCTTTTCTCTCCTCCCTGCAAGGTCAGTGCCGCCTGCTTGTGCACAGGAACCGGCTGCTGTGTGTTTGTTGTGCTGGTAAAACGCCAGCAATGGGTGCGTTGTGCCATGACCTCGGGCGAGAAGGTGCAAATCCTGATTTGCAGGGCTGGAAATCCCTGGTTTTGGGGGAGCAGGGGGTTTGGGAGGGGGCAATGCCTGTGCTCTCAGCTCGGCAGTGCTGCGGCGGGTTGAGATGGGAGATTTGGCGTGTGGCTAAAATAGGCCATTCCAGCGGCGCGGGGACCGGGGGCTGATCCTCCGCATCCGCAGGTGCCCAAGGTGGGTGGTGGTCAGGGGAGACCTGTGCTGGGGCTGCAGAGGGGAGGAGGAGCTGGAAGCTGGGTCTCTCTTCCATGTTTCTGCCAGCATATCCCAGAGGAGTGGGCTCTTCTGCCTATCATTCCTCAGTCCACTCCCTGGCAGAGCACCAGGGCAGGATGGGCTCTGGGGTGTAACGTGCCCAGCATCCCCAACCCACCGACCTTCCCAGCCTTGGGTAGCACCGTGGGGTCTGCATCCCGGGTATCCTGCTCCTGCCCTCATGGGCAACTGCTGCTGCTGCTACCGCATTTGTCACAGAGCCCTTTTCCCTTTGCCTCCAAAGGCCCTGGGAAGAGCCCGGCCTCTTCCCCCTGGTCAGGCACCTTATTTTTAGCTAATGAGGGCCGGGAGTTGCCACCTCCCCGTTTGGAACCGCAGCCAGGTCAGCTGGAAAAGTGATGAGCTGCATAACCCGATCTTTTGGAATGGTCTCTGTTTTCCTGTAATCTCTGGGTGTCGACTCAGCATTTTATAACAAACAAGAGAATAAAAGGAGATACTCCTGTGCTACGCTGCGCGATACAACAACTCTTGGCCAAATTGATTTTTCTGGTGGTGTTGCATAAACATCCTGCGTGGTTTGTCCCTGCTCTTGCCCCGAGCACTCTGCTCTGGCATGAACTGGAGCAGCTCACTCCACCAGGGACCCAGGTGAAGCTCTGAGCCGGTCCCTGCTGGAGCAGGGAGCAGTTTCCCAGCCCCTGGAGATAACGCCGCTCCCTTGGAAACTCCCGAGCTGGAACAAAGCAGTCCCTGTCTGCCCCCCAAAAAAATCCCTTGTGAAAAATCATCCCAAGGCCTGTTCAAACACCGCCTGATCCTGGCATTGCTGCTGTTCCGGGGACGTGGCTGCTCTGTCCCAGCTCAGGCTGCTGGTTGGTTGCCACGTTCAGCGCTTTGCTTATTTTGGGTGTGAAGGAAAAGCAGAGCCCGTGTCAGAAAGCTGGGGAGGTCTCCTCAGGAGCTCTTTTTGTTCCCCAGAAAAATGAAGCTGTGATTTCCCTCCCCCTGTCGCTCTCTGCTTTTAATCTTGTTAGTACTGGAAGGCTGAAAATACGGGGAGGGACCCGCAGGGAAGGAGCCGGCCGGGCACGGCGCTTCTCCGGAGGCTTCTGCAGAATCGGTAAAGCTGCGCTCGGGCTCGGTGCCACCGTTGCACAGCGCTCCGAACGCAGGATGCGCCAAGGAAAGGAAGGGAATCCGGCAGCGGGCAGGGTGACGGGAACCCCGACAAAAGGAGCAGTGAGAGAGAAATCCAGGGAAACACGGAGGCCGCCGAGCCTGGGAGGCTGCGTGCCCAGGGCTGGGGCTGCTGAACGAGCCCTCCTGCTCCTGTGCCTTCCCTACACGCTCCCCGTGGGGACGGGACGAGCTGGTGGGGCCGCTCGGGCCAGCGCAGCAGCCAGATCCTTCTGAACCCTGCAGAAGTCGAGCAAAACGAGATGCCTCGGAAGCGAGAGCCCCGGAAGAATGGGCTGAGGAATCGTAGGGAGTCAACAGCAAGGGTCTCTCTGGGGGTCCTGGGGTCCCGTTTTCCATGCAGGGAGGCTCTAGGAGGGGCAATACCTGCCCAGCACCATCTGTCTGTCGCTGGGGGACCCAGCGTGGCGCAGGGAAGTGGACAAAGGGGCATCTCTGTGGAGCAGAGATCCCAAAATGGTGGTGGAGATGCTCTCGCTGGGGAAATCTTCCCCTGGGGAAAAGCCTCGGGGTGCTCTGCTGGCACTCTGTCACCATTCTGTCACCACTCTGACACCCGTCTGGCTTTCTGTGGCTGTCATGGTGTGATCTGTGGGCCAGCATTGCCCCAGATCCCTTCTGCAGCTGGTGGGAGCTGGGGACCTTCCAGGAGATGCACCTCGGGAGCACTCAGAGCCCCATCATGTCACCCACCGCAGGACAGTGGTGCTGTGGGGGGCTCTTGGTGGCAGGGGACATGCCGAGGCTGAGCAACATGGGGATGGGGCGTGTGCTGTGCCTAGGGGTGCTGGTTCCAGGTGCTTTTACCGGTACAGCGGGGAACAGCAGCCTCCTGAGCCCTGTCTGGGAGTGGTGCTGAGCCCTGCCTGGAGCTGAGCCTTGGCTGGAACCGAGTGCTGCTGAGCGCAGCAGGCACAGAGTGCTCGGTGCAGTTATGGCACAACGTGCCAGTGAGCGGGGGTCTCCCGAAGGCGAGAGGTCCTTGTGCCCAGCTGTGCCCCATCCCACCCTCCGTGGGGCACCCGCTCGTTGTGCCGTAACTCCGGCTCTTTCCTCACCAGGGACCGTTGTCGTTGTTTACCGTGAATTCCCCAGGCTAATTCTGTTGCACGGAATTATTTTGTGCTGTAGTTTTTTTAAAAGCTTCTTTTCTGTTCCACCATGAGCTGGGGGACTCACGGGGAGTCGGTGGCTCCAGGAGAGCATCAGACCTCACAACAGGCAGCGTCTGTCCTGCCCTTCCCCGGAGCTGCGTTGTGGGGCGGTTTGCAAGATGCTGGAACACAGAGATAGGGGTGGTTTCTGGCATCTCTGGATCTGGTCTAAGTTGGGCCATCAGACCCTGGCCTGTACCAGCAGGGTCTGATGGGAGCAAGAGTGGCCAAAAAGGTGCTGTAGCGAGTAGGGTCCCGTGGGTCCCCCAGCATGGGGGCAAAGCCAGCACCCCCTAAACCTCCCTAGCCTTGCCCCGGTGCCGGTGGTGGCTGTGAAAATCATTCTGTAAGTGCAAGCCCAGGCAGTGCTACGGGACTGTGTGTCCTGGTGGAGATGGACTCTGGCTGCAGGCATCAGCATTTGGGTTGTGTCGCCGGGCTCAGCACCAGCTTCAGATGCGGGGTTAGAGCTGCTCAGGGTCTCTCCTGGGGCACAAGCTGCTTTTGTCAGCTCTGTAAAAATCAACCCGCAAGCAAGGGGTTGTCCCACGTTTATTCTGTGTCCTGCAAGACGTTGCCCGTGTTCCACATTCTGTAAGGATGAAAATGAGGTGGAGGGAATCCCTTCCCACAGCGGCGCTCAGCTGGCACGTGAGACCTTGGCTTTATCTCCTCCACCTTTGCATGAGCTGGGGTTTGCAGACTCAGAGTCACTGGCCCCTCAGAGGCCTCTCCTGCTGCCGAGGCTCCCAGTGCTTGTTTTTGGGGTTTGGTCCCCTTGCTGAGCAGGAGCTGCCTTCTCCGTGTGGGGTTGGCTGTGGGCAGCTCTGCTGGCCCTGAACCCAGTGCTGGTGAAGCTGCTGAAGAGTGTGGAGCATGGATGAGTGGTTGCACTCGATGATCCTAAAGGTCTCCTCCAACCAGAATGATTCTGTGAGTCTGTTCTGACAGGGAGCACGAGCCTGCCGTGGGTTGGGCTGCTTTCCACCCTCGTTCTTCTGGGAATTCCTCTTCTCCCCTTGCTCTGAGTCCTGCCCCCAGCCCCATCTGTTAGATGGTGTTCAGATTTCAGAGACCCTCTCCCGGTGCCTCCCCTGCGTTTCCCGGTCCGCGCAGCTCCCGTTGTGTCCCACTCTGGAGCACGTGCAGCACGCTCGGGGACGTGGTTGTTCACCTTGGGACACTTTGATTTCCTCTCTGCATGTTTTTCCTAATGCCTGATGGATGTACAGCCATGGCAGTGACCCGGGCCCCCCAGCAGCACCAGTGCACCGACCCAGGCCCCCCAGAAGTGCCAGTGCCGTGACACAGGAACCCCAGAAGTGCCAGTGCCCGGGCTGGCACCGGTGCCACAGGAGGGCAGGGGCAGCCCCTCCGCAGGACGCGGGGAAAGCAGAGACGGTCGCTGCTTCGCCCTTTCTTGCATTTCAAATGTGATAAGATAATCTTGGATTTCCTCTGGCCTTCGTGGCGAGGCACCAGAGCTGCTCATCCTGTGATAGTGGTAATTCCGAGCGCAGCCGAGCGATTCCCTCTGCCTGGTGTGCCTGTGTTGTGAGGGGAGGGGTGTTTTCAGCTTTGGTGCTCAGTCTGCCCAACCAGCCTGTCCTTGGCAGCCCCTGGGCATGGTGAGGATTTTGGGGAGACCAAAATGGCCCATTTGGGAATAAAGACAGTCATCATTTCTTAGCAGTGATTAAATTCAAGCCTGCTTGTTCAGGCCACACTGGGGCAGCTCAGAGCTGGTACCCAGCTGGGAGGGGATGAGTAACGCAGCACTTTGCTGAGATGGGAGCCTTTGCAGGATGGTTCTTCCTGCTCTGTGGGATTTCAGCGCCCGCTGGCAGACCTTGGTCAGGTTCCCTGCAGCAGCAGTTTGGGGCTGCTCTGAGCTTTTCATCCCCTAAACATGCCGTGGGAGGCATCAAGACTCAGCGTGGGTGCCAGGCAAGTCTGCAGCAGTGAGAGGAGGATGAGGAACTGAGCTCGCCAGACGTGGGACCAAATCCAGGCTTCCTCAGTGAGCCATTCCTGGCTGTGGCCGCTGGGACAGATGCTTGAGGTGCAGCACAGGGTGCTCACAGGAGCCCCCATCATGGTACCAGCCCATGTGCTGGACACACACGTGCCACCTGCGGTGCTGGCATTTGCCTGGGGCTGCAGGTTAATGGGGCACAGCAGGACCCTGGAGGGGTTTCCAAGCCCCCCGTGGAGCTGTGGTGCTGAGGGCCATGGGTCAGTGGTGCCCTGGCAGTGCTGGGGGAGTGGGTGGACTCTGTGAGCTGAAAGGGCTCTGCCAACCTAAGAAATTCTCTGATTCTACGATAGATCCTGTGATTCTGTGCCCCGGGGCAGGGCAGGCTGGCACGCGGGTAGCTGCGTGATGGGGGAGAGCAGGAGGCAGCAGCGATGCCGGGTACCCCCGGGCTGCATCGGGCCAGGGTACGGGGCTTGGGGCTGCAAGAGGCTGGGGAGTGAACCCCCATACCCTCGAATCTTCCTAAAGCCCATCCTGAAGCTGCCCGGGGAGAACCCTGCGGTGTGAAATCGAGGGACCCCGCAGCTGGAGCCTGGGCTGTGCCGCAGCCCCGCGTGGTGCTGCCGGAGGATGCTGGTGCCGGCTCCGAGGCCCCGCTCGGCTCTCGCATTGGATGCTGGTTTGGATGCTGGTTTGGATGCTGATTCACGCTGCTGCATTCGCAGAGCCCGCAGCCACCCGGCACTGCCGGCTCGGGAGCTGTTACCCGGCTGCCTCCCCCTGCCCGGCTCCTCCCAGTGTGTCCATCCCAGAGGGAAAAAAAAATTCTGGTCACTGTGTCCTGAGGATACTGGTACCCCCCTGGCACGGGGCACTGTGCCAGCTGGTGCTGGGGACTCTGCAGCTCCAGCTCCTCTGCTCTGGCTCTCTGGGCTCTGCAGTGCCCTGGTTTGGGGGTCAGAGAGCAGAGAAGTCTGGGTGGAGGAGAGACCTGGGCTGGATGTCGTGGGGTTTGAGCTTTAGGCAGGAGGTAGCTTGGGAAAAACAACCCTAGGGAGGCAAATGCCTTGGGGTGAGCTGGCTGTGCTCCTTCCTCCTCCTCCTCCCCTGCCTCCCCCTCTTGTCCCTCTCCTTGCACTGGACTGGGGCCCAACAACACCCAGCGTTTCCCATCACCCATCGATTATCCGCTGGCTGGTCCTGTCACTTGTGCTGCCCTGGGCTGGAGATGCCAAAATCTGGGACAAAACCCAGCAACGTGAATGGGCTCGGGGAGGGACGGTGACCCAGCCACACGGGGCCCCATGGCCCGGCCGTCCCCAGCAGCCCGTGAGCTGGTGGGGCATCGCAGCGGTGCCGTGGGGTGGATGCTCACGGATGGACGTGCTGAGCAGATGCTTCCCACCACTGCAGCCCTTCACATCCCTGCGTGTGCCCGAGCTGCCGCTCCTCCAGCAGCTCCTACCCGTTGCTACCAGCCTTGGATTTGGCCTATTTATCCATGGGAAGATGGGCACTGTGTCTCCTGAGGGATTAGCTGCTGCTGCCGCATCATGCCAGGATTTGCTCTTCCTTACCTGATTTCACTGGTGAATGGGTGTTTCTGACTTAATTAAGGAAAAACAGGTACCCAGCCCATTGCAGAGACAGCCGCCTGCCCTGGTGTCAGAGCCCTCATCTCATCTCTGCCCCCAGTAATGCCACCACTGCAGGCGCCTTGTGGCACAGAGTGGGGACCTGGCGTCAGGGGAAAGCTTGTCCTGTGTCTGGAGACTGGGAGGAAAGGGGTTTCAGGCCACGGGCCATGCTTCAGTTTGACCTTATAAATTAAGCAAGCCCTGGCCCTGTGCCCACACCATGCCCTGGCAGCGCAGGACCCGGCACACACAGCATCCTGGGCCATGGGCAGGCAGGGAGCACAGCCCAGATGTGCAGGGGATTCCGTCCACATCTGTCCCAGTATGGGTGGCCCTGGCAACTGAATGGCTGCCCCGGTGCAGGGACTCACCCCACTGCGTGGTTCCTGTCTCAGCGGGACCCTTTCGGTGCCTTCACCTCCTCTCTCTGTTGCGTTTAACCCGCAGCTGCCCCGCGCCCAGGACTTGCGGCACCGCGGCCATGTCCCTGCCGGGGAGCAGACGCTCGTCCACCGGATCACGAAGGTGAATATGCTTCGGCCTCTGGCCCCGGGGAGAGGGCACCGATGCCTGCCTGGCACTGCTCCCAGCTGGCAGCAGGGAGGGCACGATCCCCACCTGCACCACGAGCTGTCACCTCGTAGCACAAACCTCCCAGCCCGTCTTTCGGGGGGTCGCATGTCACTGCCCACCGCACAGCACTTCCCCACCTGTGCATGCAGCCCCCCGAGCGCTGCACGCCCCTGTCCTTCTGTCCATCCCCGACGCAGCCAGGACTGCCCCCTCTGTCCACCTGGGCAAAGGCAGGTGGGGGTGGGGGTCCTGTGAGTGGTGCCAGGGCACTGAGGTTGGGGTGGTGAAGCTGAGAGGTGTGTGAGCCCTTGAAAAGCCCCTCCTTGAGCTGCAGTGATAAAAGAGAGGAGAAAAAGAGAGAAAAGCCCCAACCATTTATTCCCCTCCAGACATCTCCATGACTATTATTTAGGTCCTGGCTGCCACCAGCAGCACGAGCAGAGAGAGAAACCACTCTGCCCACGTGTAGGTGCTGAGCGGGCAGCGGGGTGGCTGCAGCTTGGCCAGGGCCACGCTCCCCGTGGCTCCCAAGGGGCTCCTGCTCCTCGGGGGGTGGCGATGCCATGATGGCATCCAGGGGATGCCACACCAGGGTATGGGGGGGAGGCAGCGGGTGGGCAGCCCCCCGCCCCAGCCCTGCCTTTGTGCCCGTCACCGTGTCTGTGCCATTTTGATCCCTGCTGTTTGTTTTGTCCTTTTGTCTTGTGTGTTCTCGGTGTGGTGGTTGGCAGTCGCGGGGTTTATGGACGGAGTGGCTTTGCCTCCTTCTTTAAGTCTTCAGCACCCTCAGCCACTCGGCCTGAGACACAGCCTCTTCTCCCTGCCTCCAGGCGCCCCTCGCCCCCCGGGAGGGACACCTACGGCACCTCCTCGCTGAGCAGCAGCAGCAATTCGGGCTCCTACAAGGGCAGCGACAGCAGCCCCACCCCAAGGTAACCCATCACCCGTGGCCCCAGGGTGGCTACCGGGTGCCCTCCCTCACCCCCAGTGCTGCCAGGGACAGGGACAGGAACGCAGGGGCCGGTGGAGCGAGGCTGTGGGCTTGGTGGCTGGGGGAGCCGGAGCTGACGGAGCCACTGGTGTGTCTCTCAAAGACCTCCCCATCATCTTCCTCCAAACCTCTCAGCCGCTGTTGTTGTGTCTTCTCCGTCCCCCCGCCTGCCAGCCTGGTGCCCCTGTACCCTTCCGTCTGTCCTGCTGTGGCTGTGGCTTGCACGCTGCACGTGTCCCGCCCGCCGCTCCTGAACCCTCAGGAGCACCCCAAGGAGCACCCGGGCCCTTCAGCACCAAGGCACGGTGAACAAGAGCTTCGTTTCCACCCCCGTGCTGCCCGGCGGAGGGCTGGCAGCAGCTTGGCTTCTCGGCGGGGAGCTCCTGGTGTGCTCGGGGCACAACGTGGGGTGTTGCAAGGTCACGGTCCTGCCTGGCTGATCCTAACGCGATGCTTCTGTCCCTGGACGAAGGCTGCTGGGCTGCCCACCACCATGATGGGGCTTTTGAGCTGCCCTGCTGCCATGCACAGAGAGAACCCACCACCCTGCTGCAGTGCCCAGGGATTGGGGTCCACCCTGATGCAAAGCCCAGGGGATTGAGGTCCATCCTCCTGCAGTGCCCAGGGGGTCGGGGTCCACCCTGCTGTGATGCCCAGGAGATTTGGGTCCCCCCTGCTGCAGTGCAGAAACATCTGGTGCTGTGCACAGCTCTCTATGTGCCTCCCAGCCCGGACACGTGGCCCTGGCCCTGCCCAGCCCCTGCTTTCCATGCTGTCCCAGGCTTCGGGCCAGAAACGTCACCTCATCCGCCCCGGTGGTGGCACAAGGAGGGTCCGGAGGTGCTGCTGGCCCAGCCCGGAGTAGATGCCGGGTGCCCTGGCTTGCTCTCCCCAGGCAGAACAGCTGCCAGCTCCAGACCTGCTCCATCCTGAGGCCTCCCGCTGCCCATCTTCCACCTCCATCTCGGATGGGGCTGATCCCACCCTGGGGTTTCCACCCTCATCTGTCATTCCCCGGAAAGCTCGTTCTGGGCACACAGAGGCCTCAGCACCCGCCTGCTTCCACCTCTGCTCCTGCACCGGTGCCTCGGCAAAACCTGCAGCTCTGTAGAGGGCTCGTGAGCAGTGCCAGTGGGGTCGGGAGCTGCACCCGCCCTCCTGCCAGCGGCACCGCACCCTCAGACACCCACCCTGCCCCTCCTGCCAGCAGAGATGTGCTGTGGGGCTGCACCCCGAGAGCATCGTCTCCTTTGGGGCCCCTCTGCTGAGTCCATGCTGGCACTGGCACTGGCAGGGGGTGACATCGGTGTCCCCACAGGCGCTCGGCCAAGTACAACCTCTGCAGTGACAACCATGGGATAAAGCCACCGACGCCGGAGCAGTACCTGACACCCCTGCAGCAGAAGGAGGTTTGCATCAGGCACCTGAAAGCCCGTCTGAAGGACACGCAGGAGAGGCTGCAGGACAGGTGAGCATGGGGAGCAGTGGGCACAGACACCTCCCCGGCACAGGAGCTGCTGGGAAGGGTCCTGGCACCAGTCGGCAGCACCCAGAGTGGCAGGTCCACTATGGGACTGGTCCTGCTGGGGGCTCTCAGTTCCAGAACTGCAGCCCAGGCACTGGGGTCATGGCATTGTGGGCACGCGGGCGCCTGGCATTGCTGCCCATCCAACGGGGGAGCTGTGGATTCGGGGTCCATGGAGCCCATACATCCCACCTGCAGTGGCTGCGCTCTCCCCAGTGTCTCCAGTTAAGTCCCTGCCACGTTTTTTCTGAATTTCAGCGTCAGAGGGTGGCTAATCCCCATCTGCTCCTCTTGAGCTTAGGCACATCCTCGCCGGCGTGCCAGCTGCCACGCGCCCACTCGGGGCTCCCGCCCGTCCCCACGCAGCCCTTGGCAATCCAGGGCTCTCGAGGAGAGGGCTGAGCACCAACCCCTGGGGTCCCCCAGCACCAACCCCCCAGGGTCCCCCAGCACTGCTCCCCAGGGTCCCCCAGCACTGCCCCCCAGGGTCCCTGGGCATCACTCCTGGGGGTTCCTGAGCCACTGGATCCTTCTCTGTGTCCCAGCCACGAGCGTTACTGGGTGATCTGGTCCCAGCTCAGGGCCGGGCATGTGAGGATGCCCTCCCTGTCTCTCGCAGGGACGCTGAGATCGAGGACCTGAAGACGCAGCTCTCGCGGATGCAGGAGGACTGGATTGAGGAGGAGTGTCACCGCGTGGAGGCCCAGCTGGCGCTGAAGGAAGCCCGCAAGGAGATCAAGCAGTTGAAGCAGGTCATTGACACGGTGAAGAACAACCTGCTGGAGAAGGACAAAGGGCTCCAGAAGTATTTCGTGGACATCAACATCCAGAACAAGAAGCTGGAGACTCTGCTGCACAGCATGGAGGTGGCTCAGAACGGGGCGCTGAAGGAAGAGGGGGCCGGCGAGTCGGCCGGGGGGTCTCCGGCTCGATCCCTCACCCGCAGCTCCACCTACACCAAGCTGAGCGACCAGGGGGCCGGGGACCGCAACGTGGGGGGCTCTCAGACCATCTCGCTGGACGAGGGGGCCGACAGTGGCTTCGTGGGGGCGGAGGAGGCTCCTGGGCACACGGACCCGCTGGAGGTGGGGGGCGAGCCCGGCACCCGCCTGCCCCCCAGTTCCACCTACGAGAAGCTGCTGGGGCTGCGGGGCAGCGCGGAGGCCGGGGTGCAGGCCAGCTGCATGCAGGAGCGGGCCATCCAGACGGACTTCGTGCCCTGCCAGCCCGACCTGGACACCATCCTGGAGAAGGTGATGAAGTCCCAGGCTTGCAGCTTGGGCAGCCCCACCTCGGCTTGGGTCTCCGAAATGGAAGACGTGATGCCGGGCCCCGAGCTCTCCAACCCCACCGGGGCCACGGACCTGCCGGCGGTCGAGGCCGAGGCCGCCTGCCCCGGGGCCGAGGGGGGTGCCCCTTGCAACCCCGCCGTGCGGCAGCCCCCCAGCGCCAGCCCCTCCGTGGCCATCGCCTGCGCGGCGGACGACGAGACGACGGAGGTGACCGGCTGCGATGCCAACCCCTCCAAGAGCTACTGGAGCCGCCACTTCATCGTGGATCTGCTGGCGGTGGTGGTGCCAGCGGTGCCCACGGTGGCTTGGCTGTGCCGCTCGCAGCGCCGGCAGGGCCAGCCCATCTACAACATCAGCTCGCTGCTGCGGGGCTGCTGCACCGTCGCCCTCCACTCCATCCGCAGGATGGGCTGTCGCCCTGTCGCCAGCCCCGGGGGCAGCATCCAGCCCTGACACCCCCCCCCCAAAAACAGCCTCCCCCCCACCCCCAGCTC
>JANHGN010003233.1:0-47319 GCA_024605025.1 Megaceryle maxima
AGCAAGGGAAAACTTGGTTTTTGGCCTTCTTTTAAAGAGGTTTGCTTTTTGCGTGTCGGTTTTTTTTTGTTTATTGCTTCCCCCCCCCCCCCCCCATCCACCCCTTTGGCTTTCGCTGCTGCTCAGTAGGACAGGAGGCAGACAGGATTTGAAACCACACACCTCTGGGTGCCAGAGGAGACAGACACTAGGGTCAGCCCAACTTCTCTGCCTTCATGAGGCCATTGTTGAAAAAGAGAGGGCTGACTCCTAATGTGACCTAGTTAGGGTCATCTTTACATAGCCCTTCTCCTTCTCCCCAGCTAAAGGAGTTCTTTTCTGTGCAGTTTCCATCTTCCCCTGCTCCCCACATTGAACACACCCTCACTTGAGAACATAAAACCAGCTTCCTTCACAAGCTGCTTCTTGGGTAATTAGCAATTTTCCTGGGCAGGATGTCACTTAGCCAAATAAGTCTCTGTTTGAGTTGTTTTCTTCCTGGCTGATGGAGCTGTGGTGTGTTTACTTATTAGATGGGGTTTTTAGTTGTTTGTTCTGGTTTTTTTTTTTTTGTTTTTGTTTTTGTTTTTTTTTTCCTTTAAATACCTCTCATTAAAATAAAAGTAGATAAACCTTTAGGAAGAGTAAAGTCTAGTGCTCCCAGGGATCAGGCTGAGGCTGAATTAGGCTAGTCCACTAGTAGCAATAATGAACACTTAGCAGTGTTCAGGAGCAGACCCTCAAGAATGTCTGCATTATTGCCTGTTACAGAAGTAGGGAAACTGAGGCACGAGTCAAGGTATTGACTCATTGAATGACAGACAAAAGGCCAGTGTAGAGTTAGGAATTGAGCCACAATCTCTTAATTCCAGCCCAGAGCTCTCTTTCACAGGGACACGGTGCTTCTGGGTTTGGGTGTTGCCTAGTTTTTATGTTACTCTGTCTGCACAGGAAGCAGTTTACTCAAGACTTGAATAAATGTGAATAGTGCTTAGAGTTTGATGAGTTTTTAAAGTGTGTGTGTTTTCTTTTTTAAAGGACAGTCTCCCAAAATAAATGTTCCCTTGAGTCAGCTCAAGTTCTGTTAGGAAGAGTTTCCACAGAGTAAAGACCTTTACCATTAAAAGTGTACCAATGGGTGAGTCAAAATTAAAAAACAAAAGCCCCGTGATCATATCACTTGCTATATTAGGAGCTCAGGTAATTGAGTCTTCTGCTTGGTAACTTCTGAGAACAGCTGGTATAGATACGTCAGGGGAAAACAGAACCCCCTTGTTCCCTTTCACCAGCATCACTATAAAGACAATTGTCACGTTAAATTCTCTGTAACCTCAGCTGTGTCTTTGGGACCAACCCTTCCAGGCTTTTCTCTTCTTCTTAAAAAGGACCTAATTCCAGTTTTGGTTTCCCACTACTCAACACATACACAACACTGCCCTTTTCTTGGTGGATTCACTGATGCCTCTGGTATGTCTTTTCCCCAGACTTGGGGAGTTTGTCCTGAGCAACCCAGGGTTGTGGCTTTCCATCCCTTAGTCGCTTCTCTCTATTCTGACTCACTAGTATGACCTGACTGTACTTTTTGTACTAAGCACAGTGCTTAAATTACTCTTAATTATTGTCACAAGGGCAACATTGGTTAGGGACCTCCATATGTTAGAATACATTTTTGAAACTGTGGTGTGAGGACAGAAGAGGATCCCAATGAACAGTGTCATCATTAAAGTGAGTGTCTGCATGTCTCTGTCCCTGCCACGATGAAGAAAGGAAAGGGAACAGGAATTAGAGAGAAAAAGTACTTGGAGAGATAGGAGTTAATATTCTGTAGAGCAGACACCTCTAGGAAGGGAGGAGAGTGAGACAGACCAAGGGTGGGAAATGCAGTTTCCTGATGGAACAACTTTGGCTGACACATTTGCTGTGAGTAACACAGACTTGGTGACCCCTGTCTGATAGCTATTTATATCTTCTCAACAATGATTCCCTTATCATGGGGTCAGTGCCTGTGCACCGAGCAGCAGGAGAAATCAAGTCAGAAGTGGTGCTTTTGCAACAGAAATAAGTGAATTGCCAAGAACCTTCCCCTCCTCTACGAGTGAGGCCGTGGCCCTAAAGAAACTGGGGTGTGCTGTTCACTTCTGCCAAACTTAGGTAGGGAAGGAGTAGGGGGAAGTGTTTCTTCTCTTCAAAATTAGCACAGACTTCTGTTCAAATGGGAATAGCACTTGGCCTAATCGTAAGAGTAAAGATGGGGAATGACAGCAAGGGATTGAAGGAGTCAAGCTTTGCCAGCCCAGAGTGGGTAAGAGATGCTGGCAAATCCCCACGGCTTTCTTGCTCCCAGGACCAGGCATGTGAGCCGGTTTGCTCCCAGTCCTTGTCTGTTGTTCTGGGAGGGGAAGGTGGTTTTATTATTCAGACAAATAGCTCTGCTTGTGTGGCAAGACAATGACTCAAAAATGCCTTGGAAGCTGTGGTGAGGGTGATGACATCACTGGGCAAGTGCGTCACTACAGCAGTCTTGGTAAGCTCATCAAAAGAGAAATTTTAATAAGATGGGGAATACAAAGATCAAGATCTCCAGCAGTAAGCCTGGGGAAGCGTGAAGGCTTTGGGAAGGGCTGAAGGGAAAGAAAGTGTGCACGGCACAACTAGGTTCTGACTGATGCTTTTAGGCAAGCTTGGGCTACCCCTTTAGGCTTTAGGCATATGGGACTTGTCACCTGAGCTTGAGAGATCGGTGCTTGTGAAGGATGGCCCTGGAAGGAGCACTGCTCCAGGTATGGATGCTTGGCAAAAGGACTTAGTACAGCCCAGAGAGAGCTGGTTGAGTCATTGATACTCTTGGATGGGAGTAAGGAAAGCTCAGCACAGCTCTGGAGACAGCTGAATGGAGCCTGTACAACTTATCAGAGAGCTCTGTGAAATCTAGCTCAACTCAGCATCATGGTCTTGCTGCAGCTGCTAGGACTGTCCCCCATCCATCTCCCCATCCAAAGGGGCTGGATGGTTTTGTCAGTCCTATCCTCTTTTAAAGCCTTAAAGCCAGTTGCTGTCCTGCTGCTAAGGGAGTGGGAAGGAGCAGTGGGGATAAACCTACTCAGTGTTGGCAGTTTCAGGTTTTGATTAGTGCCTCATCAGCTCATCAGAAAGCAGTGTTGGGAATTGGGAGCAGTGAACACAGCCTGTGACCATTGCATGTGCAGGCCTCCTCTGTCTCCACATTCCCACATATTTATGCCTGGCTTTAGAAGGTTTTGTAGCGCAAAGTCTCCCTTCCAAAGAAGCTTGAAACCTTTCCCTTTCAAGCAGTCATCAACAAGTTCTCTATGAGCAAATCTGCTGGGGATACAGGCAAAACTTTCAACCTGCTATTTAACATGCCTGGTGCAGAGATAAACTCACTGTGAGCTCAGCTACACAAAGAGCAGTTGATGTCTAGAGCCAGAAGAGAATGGAGAAAGCAGCAGTTGCATTTTGGAGCTTGCAGAGATACAGGGACACTGGAGAGAGCAAATGGAATTCCAGAGATTTTTCACATGCAAATGGATATTTCCTTTGAGAGTCTCTAGACTAAATAATACTCCTTGTGTCTAAATGGACAATATATCCTGCTGACCTGGCAGCATCCTCTCAGTCTGGCACAAACCAAATAATGCCCTACAGCTGCTTGAGAAGGACATAAAGAGGAGAGGGCAGGAAGAGGAGGAGGCATGAGACAGGTTGATCTTTATAATTTTTCTCCCTCTCTCACATTTCTCTTTCTTAATTTTCATACCTGTAGAGTGTCAACACTTTGGCTAATGTTATTCTGGAAGTCAAAATAGAAATGGTCTGTACTATGCAGATGGTCAGCTCAGATGAAGCAGACAATACTTTCTTGCCTTCACGTGTAAAAATGCAGTTGGGTTGTGGCTTGTGGGGCATTCAGAAGATGTTTGGACAATGTGCTTAGTAGTAGCCTGAGAAGGGTGCAAGCATTTTTTTAAACAGAAGGGAGAAACGTTGGTTCATTGCAGCTGGGAGGATGCAGTGAACAAGCTGCTGGGGGAGGGATGCTGATGTAGTTTTTCCCCATTTCGTGTGCAGAAGAATGAAGTAGGTGACCTCGCAAAGGCTTGTTCTGGGATGAGATGATTCAGCACCCCTACGCTGACACTTCCCCCTCATGGCTGCATTTATGGCTGTCAGGTGCAGGATTTGGCCCACTGAGATGGGCAGTGATTCACTGCACTGCCCACTTCTTTCTCTGTCTAAATCCAGTTCAAGTGCCTGGACTGACATAACTTCTCACAGGTCAGATGGGCGTGAGAGAGGTGAGAGGCCGTTCTGACAAATCATAGCACTCTTTACTGATAAAGAGGCCTCTCACCAGAAGGCTTTCAAGGTCTGCTGGTTTCTGGACCATGTTATCTGTGTCTCTCCCTCCAAAGACTAGATGCTGCAGAAAACAGGCAGCAGATACTTGAAAGCAGAGAGCCCCATGTCCATGCTAGTGTGAAATGAGACTCGGCACAGGGAAATGGCACATTCTTGTTCGTGCAGGGTGGGAGAATCTTGCCGAAAGTCTTCCTATTCCACATAATGCTTTGAACCCTTGAAAAGTCAACATACAAAACTATAGCTCTAAGTGGGAGGTGTTTGCCCCATGGCTTAAGTGTTGTATGGCACAGAATCAGGGGCCCGTGAGAAAGGTTCATCGCGCAGATTAGAGGAACAGCCTCCTCAAAAACCTGCTAGTGAGAAGAGATGTTTTCCTAGTGAAAGCGCTGGAGAATTCGACTCTGACCTTTCCCTGACTTCTAGGATGAGCTAACAGTTGGGCAGTGTACTCTCTCTGTGGATAATCTATCTACCTGTGAGCGACAGTGACATCTCTGTGTTCAGGGCAGAGGTTTGTAGGACAGCTGTTTGCCCAGTGCGTGGGATTCTCAGGAGAAAGTACCGTGTTTGTGTGAGCTGTTATTAAAGCCAATTACGTCTGTAAAAGTTTCTTTCCGGGTTGAAGGTTGAGGTGTTTCATGACATGAAAGTCACACAAAGGACACAGATGGGTATTTATTGCCAACCTTACTCTTTCCCTTCTGTTCCTCCACCATCACCTGCCAAACCGGTTTACCCCACCTAAAGGCAGTAACCTAAACTCCTTTGTAGCAAGATGGAGAAAGGAGAGGGAAGAGCAATCGTGTCCAGCTCTTGGAGTGACACTCCTTTCCCTGAAGGAAGATTTGACATGGAGACTTCCTTCACCCTGTTATCATTGACTGATCCTGTCACTTTGCCTGGCTGTCTCAGCCAAGCCTGTCTCATGGGGTGTCTGTGTTCCAAGAGGCTTGGGACATTAATAGCCACCAGACATGACTTAGCCACACTACATACCAGGGAGTCATTGTCTGGTAAGATGTATAAACAGTTAAAAGTCCTATCTGATTCCTGTATCAAGGCCAAGATGGAATCAAAATCATGTTGTGAGCCTCTTCTAAGGGTGCAGTTTCCACAAGGAAGCCAGAGAGCTGGCTGAAAGCTCAGACTCCTGAGCAAATAATAACACATTGTGCTTCTGAACCATTGCAGCCCAGGAGCTCAAAGGGGTCCATAGATATTAAACCTCCACTAGATCAATTTTGTCCGTAAACAGTCTAAGATTCTGGAAAAAATAATTCTATAACTCTTCTGTTTCTTCAACTAGATCTTCAGCTGACATTGTCAGCTCAGGTCAATGTCACCCAAAGCTTGCTCCACAGCGGACTGCATCTACGTCACAGAAAATGGAATTAATTGCAAAGAGCTGCCTAGATTGTATATCCTGTAATGAATGCCTCAGCCCCTCACAGCCTGAGCAGCCTGCAGGCTCACTGCACTCGAGCTCTCTCGTATTTGAGATGCTGACTTCTGTTACTGTCATGAATTAGTCAGTTCTTAGACTTGTGAGAGAATTGCTGCCCCTCAGTCCTCTGGATGGTGTCAAACGGTCAGGAGAGTTTCAATGTGAATAATACCTGCTGAATATGGGCATTTTTGTTGTGATTGAATAGAGACTTGCCTCCAGCTCAGGAGAGGGCAACCTTTTCCTGTCTGCAGTAAGTTGTGACTTCTGCCCTTGGGGCTGTCATACCCTACATTCAGAGATCTAATGTATAAATAACTTTGCACCTCATCGTTTCTGAATGTTGTTTGTACCCCACTGCCTGCCATGTCATGTGCCAAGGTTATAAATATGCTACTGTGTCTAGACTGTATCTAAACTTGGCATTGGGTACCCAAGTTCATGAGAGAAGCAGTTTCATCTATTAGCACAAAGGAGGTGCCCCAATGTGTTTAATCAGTGCTCCAGAGGGGCCTTGGCAAGAGACTTCTCCTGCCATGCCCGAGTAGCACTGGCCCCACTTTCTGAAGGGGCCTTAGAAAATCTCTTCCTCCCCCGCTCCAAAGTTACTGGGCACTCAGCCCAAAGGAAATACCTGACCTTATCCTTTCCTGATGTGCTTCAATGCACCATTGAGTGCAAGAGGCCCAAAACATCACAGGCTCACCTTCACCAGCCTGGACAGGTCCAAGCGGAGGCTGGGCCTGGACTGACAAGACAGACTGAGGTACCAGGTTGGGGGGTGAACTGCTGCAAGGCTGCGCTGGAAAGGAAGAAGAAACAAGTGTTAGCTGCCTGTTAAAGCTGTGCTGATGTAGCTACAGAAGGAACCTCTGCTAGTAAATTCAGAGTCACAAGCAAAGCTGATGTATTTCCCCATGCACCGTGTGAATGATAATATGTGTTTTGAATAAGAACAGCAAACCACTTAAGGCCAGATTGTGTGTATCTATGTAAGGGAGGCTGTGTGAACGTCTTCCTACTCCTGAGTTTTGTTTGGATATCAAGAGCACTCTTGGCATATTGTGGGCTGTTACATGATGGATGAATGACAGAAGATCACATCTCCTATCAGAGCACTGGCTGTAAATATATTTTGTGCCAACATTGGTGAAATCTCACTGGGCCATGAAGATATGCATGAGCAATCTTGTCTTTCGTGTGAAATTGCAGGGGATACTGGTACTTCCCTCCCTGCGCTGTGCTTGTGCCCACACAGCTTGTGTGATCACTCTGAGGTTAGTCTTGAAAAGCAAAGAAACATGTGAGGCAAACTTGATTGCAGTTGTACTGGCAAAAATCACTCGGCTCTTCAGTAATCTGAAAACTGCTTCCATTCATGGAGTTAAACATTCCCTCATATTCAGGCTCCCAGCAGGGGCACAGTAAAAGGAACTGAATAACAGTTCAAAAAGATATTCTTTGGAACCCCACCATCATCTCATGGTATTTAAAACTAATGAAGAATTCCCAAGGATTGCTTTGCCAGTGCCTGACAGGGAGCAAGCATCCAAGCAGTGATTATTTCTGCTGGGGAAAGATTTCCACTCAGTCAGTACAAAAGGTGTCAGCTTGGATTCCTGCGTACTTTTCTCTAGAATATCTGACAGGTGCTTTTGATGCCTAGAAGATGTGAGATCTGGCCCATATCAGACATGGTGTCTTGCACAAATTCTACTACACTTAAAGATTCAGAATAGGTGGCAAATCCTGATCTGGTGTTGCTGTCCCGTAACCTCACAGTGAGTCTGCAGGGTGTCAAAGACATGTTCTGAGTTGCTCAGGGACTGACCCCTCAGTTAATGACTCGGGGTGAGAAAAAGAGGAATAAGTGAAGAAAGAAAAGGAAAAAGGTTTTTTGGATGCTGAAAGCACCCAGAGACCACCTAGCTGAACTGCAACAGCATCCTTGGGCAGGAAGCGTGTCTGTTTGCAGACACCAGATGAAGTGTGAGCTACAGTGCAACTGCTGCCACAGAGATAACAAAAAACCCTCAAACCACAAAACCCCAACATACTCTGCAGATTTATGGGCACAGAGGAAGTGAAGTTGCTGTTTGGCTATGGTTGCCTTGTTTGACATGTCCCCTGACGCCTGTTCCAGCACTGACCTGCAGCACCAGGGGCACAGCACTTGTCTCCTACATGTTATTGCTCGTAACCTGACTTGCCCTTTGTTTCCTTGTGCATTAGGTTAGAAATAAGTGTGAGGCACCATCGCTACAAGTCCCCTTTGGCAGCAGCCTTGTTTGGATCATGGTATACCAAGCAACATGCAGATGTGTTTATTTTGTTTCCCTGTAGCAGGTTGAGCCTCGATACTGATAGAACTTGGGGGCTGAGCACGTTTGATACAAAGGCTGCAGCAGGGGCACGAGGCTTGGTACTATCTGCTTTATTTAGATGATACTCCTTCTGCCTTCAGTGAGTTGCCTGCATGAGCTGTACGGGATTTCTGAGTGCCTGCCACAGCCTTCATTCCAGCTCCTTAACCCCTTGCATGGACTGAAAGGCTGTGTGTGTTGAGTTTTTGTATCTCAGCTCAGGCTGTGGCTCAGGAGGACAGAGCAGGATTATACATTTGGCTGTAAATACTGCATGTGTGTCAGAGGACACATACTTTCTAGAAGATATGTCATGGGGCCTGCATTTACAGGCAGGGGAGAGGTACCAGTGGAAGTGGTGTGAACTGGACTGCCTTTGCCTCATCAGTTTGCGTGTCTTTGGAGAAACCGAAGGGTGTGAGGGGTGGAGGGGATGCTGTGGATCTTGTGTCAGGCGCTGTGTGCTGAATGAGGTGCCTGCTCAGGAATCTGGCTGGGGATGTTTCTCCTCCAAGCCCTCCAATATTCTGGGATGTCCTGGGGAGGCTGCAGAGCTCATTTCCTCAGTGCCTGGCACTAAATCTGCTTCCCAGCTCTCCAGCAGCCATGCGAAGCTGCAGGGAGGCCATGAGGTGAGGCATGTTTGAGCTGTTACCTGGGCAACAGCTAAACACTGACTTCAGATAATAATTGTAAAATAACTTAACGTCAGGGCGATGAGGTGGGGATAGAGGGGGCTGCCACTGCCCTTGGTCCCAGGGCGCCTCATAAAATCCTCAGTGAAAAGCTACTTGTGCAAGCCAAATTGGCTGAAGCTAAGCCAGTGTTCAAAGCTCTTGGCAAACTGTTCCCAGGCAGAGACACTATGGTGTCCTGGTCCTTTCAGGTGCCCTCCTGCAGCATTATATCCAGCCACTTGCTACTGCCTGCCACTTCCCAGTGCTGTCTGTGGCTTTAATGAGACTCTGGATGGCTCCATAAAACACTTCCAAGGGAAATGTTTTATACACAGACCGTTTCCCAAAGATCCTCAAAGAAGTACATCCCCTTGGCACACTCCTTACAGTCTCTGGGTCCCTTGCACCCAAGAGCTTTGTTAACATTTAGTCAATGACAGGTCACTTGTTGCGTTCATCCTTGAAAGTAAGAGCAAAAGAAATAGAAAGCAGTAGGGCAGGTTGTGACTCTGCTGGTGTTGGCCCAGTACTGTGGATGGGTATATGGGTGTGTGCTAGTACCTGGGGACAGAGGACAAGCTTATTCTGCGTGGAAGTATCCTGGGTGCTGTGAGTGTGACTCAGCCATGATGTGCATCTTTCTTTGCTGTGACAAAAGTTTGGCTTGAATGGGAAGCAGAAAGCTGCCCTGGAATTTTAGATGCTTCAGAAATGAGGAGGGAGGAAAGAGCAGCAGTCTGTGGAGAAGGTGGCAGCCTTTCTGCTGTATCTTCTGTGCCTGTGCTCCTGGGTAAGAGAGACTGAGACTCTGCAGCTCAGCCCTCCCTGCCCAAGTGGGAATCTGTGGCCAGTTCTGGCACAGGTCATCAGATGCATAAGACTCATCAGCTCCTGTTGGGATGGCCGCTGCAATTTGCCCTGCCTGTCTGGATTGTGTTACCTAAGGGCGTTATACCCAGGCTGAAAAACAAAACTGAGGCAGAGATCCTCCTGTTTGTCTGGTTGTACAGAACCCAGCACACCCGGGAGCCAGGCCCATCAGGTCTTTAGGCACACCAGCAATATCAAGACGATTTAAGGTTTTTTGTACAGTGTGTATAGAATGACAGAAGCTTGTACCTAAGCTTACAACCATTCTGCATCGTGTGCATGTTACAGGGCAGGACTTAGTATTTGTTTGCTGCTTCTAGATGTACTGGAAAATGCCTGGATTGGGGCAGGTTGTATAATACACAATCATGAAAAGTGACTAGCACTGTTCTGTCTCTGTGGTAAAGCTGGCCCTGGTGCAGTGGGGACTTGCTTCCAGACAGACGGAGCTGTAGTGTTAGGTAGTCATGGGAGGGATGGGATTATATTTGACAAGCAGCATGAGATCACTTTTTCAGTCCCCTTTGGGTGGGATATATCAACAGGCTGCTGTTTGCCTTGAATGCAGTGACTGACTTATTTTTTTTAAATCTGCTTATACTGCTTCCCCTTCCCTCTTAACTCATTCTCATCCTTCACCTTTCCTTAGAGATGATAAAGTGAACTACACCAAATGATGAGATTTGCCATGGAATCACAGGTTAGCAATGGGCATGTTTCTCATGGTAGCCAACATGTCATAAGATCACACACTGGCTCACCCTGCAGCCAGCCACTTGCCAACTCCTGCAGGCATCTCTACACATCCATACAATAGGAATAGTTACCCTTCTTTTACCTGCCTTATCCCCTTAGACTGTGAACCATGTAGGTCTTGACAATGGTAGTAAAACTGCAGCAGAATCCTGAGGATCAGGTAAAAAGGCATCACAACTGCAGTGGCATTTAGGGCCCAGTACCTTATGGATACGCTTGGCCAGCGTGTTAGAAAACAGAGCTCAGGCTGAAGGACAACTTCTGGAGGTGTCTGGCATGAATTCCAAGAAGTGCCTGGAGAATTCCCCAGTTAGCCAGCAGATGCATGTGCTGAATCCATTTATGGTAAAGTCTAAAGTCAGCAAACGTGTAAGTGGTTTTGAGGGGAAGTGCCAGCAGATGTTACTTGGTAGCCCAGCAAAAGCTGGGTGATAGGATGGCAGCTTACACAGTGAAATGGATAGATGGTTTGGTTTGGTTACCGAGTGCCAAAGCCAGAATGAGACCCAGCAGCACTGGAAGAAGTGGAAAAAGCAAAAGCCATTGTACTGTGAGCTGTTAAAAGTACATTCCCTCCACTGGCATGCAACCTTGCTCTGAACTGTGTTTGTCTGAGTGGCTTTCATATGCACATAGAGTCACTACCAGGTTAGCTACAAACTGTCATGGGAATAAACCCCAACTCTTCTCCCAGAAGGGCTGGAACTGAAGTCTGACACAGTCCAGGACTGACAGTTTATCTCACAGGCTGGTTGGAGAAAATGGGTATCAGCTGGTGTAAGTCCCCACCCAGTGAGGGAGAGGACACTGGGAATAAACCTGTTCCAAATCTTTGCCTCTGAACAACATGTTCTTGGCGTCTGCCTGGAGCTTGTCCTACCAGATCTTGTTTAAAAAAAAAAAAAAAAGGCAACTACGTTTCTGTGCAAATTGGGCAGGCGTTTGCACTCCCTCTCTGTTTGGTCGGCTCCTGGAATTACACCAGGTCATTCTTTCTGGTGAGGAGTGCTTGTGGGTGGAGGTGGGAGGAGAGGAATGAAACCTAGCTGATCTTGGAAGTTAGTTGCTGCCTGTGATTTCTCTTGTTAGCAAAGAAAGCCTCCATGCTAGCATCTGTGCTAGCAAGGACAGACAGCACTGCAGCTCCCCTGAGAGCTTCAGAGGACACTGGGCCTCTAACTCTATGAAGAATGTGGAGCTAACAATTTCTTGAGCTGCAGTTTCTCTCCAATGGCGAAACTCTGATAACTGTAATGCTGGAACTGAAGCATTACCAATTCTGTTTATCCAACTCTACTGAAAGTAATTAAGAGTTTTATACAGCACTTTGGATGTTTGGGTGATGTTCAGGCACTAGAGACTTTCTGTTCAGAAGAGCTACTTAAAAGAGACCATGAATTCCAGGACAGAACTAAATTCTCTGTTGCTCTCTTCAGAAATCCTTAGTGGCCGCTGCATCATCACTAGGGATGAATGGCTCTGAAGAGCTGTGAGTTCTCCTGGGGTAGGTGTGGTATGTGGAAGGCACAGCCTAAGCCCTTCTGGGGTCCTGTAGGCAGCTGTCTGGAGTCACCTTCTGTGCCATCACTGGAGTGACAGATCTGTATGCCTGGGGGCCTTGCTGGTGGTCTAGTGTTCCAGTTACCTGTGGGTTCACACTGGTGGCTGAGAAGTCCCCGAGACAGTGCTTTCCCCAGCACTGGGCAAGGCCAGCTGAGGATGCTGGTAGAGGGGCAGAGATCCCTGAGTGGGAGGAATTAGAGCTATGCAAATGGTAGACAGATGCTGAATTCCTCCATGGTTTGATTGCTCACCAGAAGAGAATGCCGTGCTGTAGGCATGAGGACAAGGTGTGAGTAGGAAGTGTACAGGGAAGGGGGGAGCCTCTCCCACCACGAATATGTGCTTTGTACCCTACACTTTTCTGTTTTTCAGCCAGTCAGCAAAATGAAAAACATGTGAGGGGTGGAGCAGGAGGGCAGGGATTTATGTGTTGTTTTATAGGAGATGATATAAACCACTTTTATTTCAAGGTCTCTGTTGTGTTAATTTCCTCTTTTCTTAACCACATGCAGGACACAGGCAGAGCAGACTAGATCCAGGCCCTTTGCAGTCACAGCATAAATCCACCTACAGAATGCCTCTGGTCGATGGCTAGCCCAGCCCTTCTGCTACTGTGCCACTTATTCTGGGTTATGGCACCCGGTGATGGCTCTGTGCTGTGGGCACTTCAGGCTGTGCTGAAATGGGGAGTTGTAATGACAACGTGCACTGATTTGTTTAGAAAAAACCACCCTGCAGCAAAAGCGCACAGGTTGGGAAGAGAGTGGGAAGCTGCAGAGCATTACTCAAACCATTTCTCATGGAGTAAAACCAGCCTAGCCCTGCAATAAAGTTACAAAGAGAGAAAAAGCCATGGGTAAGCTCAAAGAGCAATAAAATAGCTCTGGTTGTGATGGTGTGTGGATACAAAGTCTCCCCAGCTTTGGGGATATTATTATTCGGTGCTTCTGGTTGTGGCATTGGTTTGCATCATCTAAGGGTCTGTTTGTGACATGTCAGACCAGTTCTTTGGTATCCAGGACAGTTGCTATTCTACAGCTGTCCCTTGCTTATTAAGTCCAAAGTTTAGCTGGATTTTATTCAAGTGTAGGGTGATGGGCTTTGATAATTGTTGCTTTGTTCTTGGGATGGACAAAAGGAAGAAATTCTAAAGAGGAAAGAGGGTGAAAGTAAGATGGAGCAAAAGGAGGATAAGGGTTTATTTGTACGTACACACTGTAAAAGAGTGGAGAGCCCTGGCTGTGTCCTCAGTGAGGTAGGGGAATCTACCTCCACCAAATTCCGTAGAGGGGTTGAGCTACAGCCTCTGAAGTCAGTCTTCATCTCTACCAAACTAGAAGGGCGTTTGATTTTGCTGTCAGTGTGCTGCTTGCAGATGTAGCTTCATGGAAGCACCTTAAGGTTGCAGAGCTTGAGAACAGGATGGTCTAGCACACTGGAACATTAATGACTTATTATGAGTCCAGTTCTAACAATTTAATTTGGGTAGGGAGGCAAAGAGATATTGCATGGAAGATGCAGGGTATGGTTAGTATCTCTCCCACTTTGTTATGCTAGAGCTGGAATGTTCCTCTCAAACTGGCATGTTGCCCTGGGAGGATGGGAATCACCAAACTGGAGCCTGTACCTTTTAAGTTCCCCACCCCATTCATGAGATGTTTGATCCCTGAACTCACTCCTGAATGGGGTCCAGGTAGCGCCTCAGTGCTTCAGCTGCTCATCCTGGAGCCCTGGACTGCAGACTCTCTTCCCATATGCTTCCTATTAATCCTAGTCTTGCCTGCAGAGAAGATTGCTATGGGGATAGACAAGTGGGCTCTGAGAGGGATGCTGCTGCTCTTTCCCATTGCTCCCCTTTTTGCTCTCCAGAAATGAGGATTCTTCCTGTCCATATTTGGCTATATAGCCCATATTTGCTCTGAACTGCCAAGGGTGGGGGAGCTCTGCTCACCCACTGCGCTTTGGTCGCGCTGTCTCTTGGGAAAAGGCTCTCATGGGCTCTTGGTATTCCTCGCAGACCCCAGGAGTTTCATGCATCCTTTAGAGTGAAACTGACTGAGGTGTCTCAGCATTGTGCTACAGGTCATCCTTGCCCACAGCATAAAGTCAGCAGGATTTTCTTATGTTCATAGCAGAAGCAGAGCTGGTCTTCCCCCAGTCAATGGCTGGCACATCTCAGCAGCACTGAGCCAGGCTGTACATAGGCAATCTTCTAACAGTCTTCCAATAACCAAGGACTCTTGGGGCTCATTCTGACTGATTGCACCTCCTATTCTTCCAGAGAAAACCCAAAAGACTAAATTCTTGACCTCAGTGGCATCCTCTTACCATAGGCTCCTCATTCCAATTCCATGTTAGTGTTGAAAGAATTTATTTTGCAAGTTTTGATTTATCCAGTTTCTCATTCCCTTGAATGCCCTTCTTGCTCCTGTGCTGATAGGCTGCTGCTCCTGGTGTTGGGTCAGCCCAGCAGTGGTTGCATGAAAGAGTATTTAAAATGGTAGCTGCTTCTTGGTGTCTTGGCCCTGAAAGTGGAACTAAGCCTGTTTTAGCAATGACAAGATGTTTAGTAACAGTGGCCAAGTCCTGTAAGAAACCAGGCCCTCCATTTGTAGAATCTGGGCCCAGCTGACTGGAAGGCAGTACGTGTTACGACAGACAACCGCTGGCCTTTGGGAAGGCAGTCTCTGCCCTGGTCTCATCTCTGCTTGCTCATTGTCTTTGTGCTTCAGCCTTCCCCATATAAACAGGAGTCGTCACTAATCACTCACTGCATAACGAGACAGAAGGAATTAAAATTAAGTGTGTGTACTTTACAGCATTTAGGATGTTCATTATATCACTCAAAGCACTCTTAACAAAATATTGCTGACAGAATAGCCAGGTGAGGTGTCTCCTCACTATGTTTGTAAGAATACATCTGCGTCTTGCACGCTCCTACACCCCTGGGCATTAGACACTCTTTTAGACATATGCTTCTCCCAGGGCTCCTCCCAAAATCTGAGCAATGAGCTCAGCATTCTTAGGGCAGCCGAGTGCTATCAGTATCTTCATCACCACCAGAGAGGCTTCTCTGTTGGTGCTCCTGGCAGGGATGCACTTTGGAAAAAGGAAGAGACCGTCAGATATGTATCAGCCTCCTGACAGACACCCACTTAATGCAGCCTTCTAGATTCCTTTCAGGTGCTTTGGCTGCTCTAAGTTCAGACCTTCAGTGTTTTCAGGAAAACCCCCACATAATTCTTCATGCTTTTACTTGACAGTGTTGCTGGTTTTAATTTGAATGCCAGAAAATAGCTGAGTCTCAAGTATCTATCTGTTGTCTTGGACTATTTTACCAATACTTCAGCTAGCTGAGGACTTGGGACAGGACTGTTACAGAAATGTCAGACCCAGCTCCAGCTGCACTCAGTGGAAAAAGAGTGAGTGACTTTAGTGGGAGCTGGATGGGGACCTAAAGCAGTGAGTGCAGTGTTGCTGCAATGTCTTTCATCTCAAAGTTGCTGGGTGAAATCCAGACTACACTGGTAATGGTTGGGAAGCTGCCAGCTGCTAATGATGTGGAACAAGTTGGTGAGGGTGAGTCCTTGCTCTAGTTTGTGGGAAGCCACCAGACAAAACAAGTACCCAGAATAGTCAGCTCAACCCTTTCCTGGTTGGGTTCATGCTGTACTGGCAAGGGAGTCATTGAGAAACTTCCCCTGATGTGGCTCCTGTGGTGTCTGATCTGTGGAGGCCACAATGCTTCAGTGCACATTTATCCTCCTGAAATTCCCTAGAAATCCTCAAGATGCTATAAAATCAGCATCTGGGAGGTAGTGCTTTCCCAAATCTGGGCCACTCTCCTGGTGCTTTGATACCCTCATAGCATAACCATGAAACCTGTGGTCCTCTGTGATTTCCCTGCCTGCAGCCACATCTCCGGCACTGAACACCTATGCTCTGCAGTGCTCCTTCTTTCAGCTCCAGCAGGTGAAGTGCACTGTGTGGTGGAAGAGCAGACACATCATAGTGTGGGGTACTCTAAGAACTCAAATTCAATGGATGGCTGAAAGAAGAAAGAGATTGACTTTGCTTCCCATGACCAGTAGGCTCTTGTTAGGCTGTGGGAGATTGGACAGTCATTTTTTTTTCCTGATTTCAAAACAATACTAGAAAATGATGCTGGGGAAGGAGAGGCAGCCCACTGTGCAGACCATCTGTACAGCTGCTGAGGCAAGCAGATACAAGCAAGCATAACTCCTCATTCCACCTGGCTGAGGAAAACTAAAGGTGTTGGCAGCCAGGAAGCTGGTAATACTTTTGCTGTCTGGTTCAAACAAGCGAGGTGCTCAAACAGTGCTATAATGACTTTGTTTTCCAGGGCTTCAGAAAAAGTCATCGATGCCTGAGCTTTTTAGAACCACTTCCCCTTTGAGATGTGTTTTGTGAAGACACGACACTGTATCTTCAAAGTGTCCAGGGTGGATCATAGGCATATGTAAGCAATACTGGAGGCACAGTCAAAGAACATGCGCAGGATCTGTTACAGATCTGACCTTATACGCCAAACTCCAGTGCTCTGAGGTGGCTCTGCTTCTAATGCTGCTCTTACAGTGCTCTCTGCTGGACACTGAGCGGTAGAGGCTGCAAGAATCATTTAGCCTAAAAGATAGACAACCATCCCAAGCTAAGGAACGATGAACAAATTTCGCTTATGCATTGCTCCAGTGAATGTATACAACGTCCTCTGGCCCGCCCGTAGAAACCAGGCTGGAGCCCTGCTCCAGGGATAAGTTCCCAGCCGGTGCAGGAGGCACAAACAGCTGGAGCCGGTAACTTGGTTGCTGTTCTGGAGGTGTGACAGTGGTCCCCAGGCAAAGAGGCTTCTCATAGAGCTTGGAGCACATTCCGGCTGCCCAGTCAAGACACCCAGCTAGAATCACGTGTAACAAGCTCCTTAATGAGCGTGGCAGGACAATTAGTGTCTTATACTGCTTCCACTGTGCCGCTGGCCATGGCAAATAGGGTAAACAGTCAATTTCACCAGGATAATTGATCACCTAGTAAAATGCAAACCCATAAGCTGTTGATCGCTTAGCATCAAAGGCCCTGCTAACCTCGGATCTGGTGATGGAAGAGCACTTTTGTCATCTTATGTAATTTTCAGAAGCTGACGATAGTCTGACAAAAAACCCCACCACCTTTTCGTGCTCCTGGGCGGTACTGCCACCAGAGGGCTCTGCAGTGTCTGCAGTGTGGCTGAGCAATCAGCTGGAAAAGGTAGATTTGATCAATATATTGGTTCCAACCAGTATAGTGCTAAGTTATGGTAAAGTCCTCCCCCTTTAGAGGCAGTGCTGGCCATAAATAGCCTGTAGCTACTTTACTGACGTTGTACAAACTCTCAAGAGCTTGTAACTTCTTCCTAAACATTCTTAGCGTGGTCTTGTACTCTGCAGCAAACAGAGAACTATTCAGAAAAGCAGTCCCACGTAGACAGTCTTGGTAATTGTCTAATAAAGCTTCATTAGCTGCTGAGGTGTATTAAATTTAACTGCAATCTGTGAACATTTAAATTGCTGTGCTGGGCTGTAGATGTGCTGACTGAGGAGCTGGTTCTGTCAGTCCTGCTGCCCGCAGTCAGGTATCTCCTAAATTGCTTACACATAAATTATGAGAGCTCAGGAACCAAACTTCGGTGGCTGCTGCATGTCTCTGGCAGTATCAAGGGCTGTGAAGTGAGTGAAGATGCTTCTGTGGGAGTTGAGTATTTAAAGAAGTCATCACAGGCCTGGTAAATCTCACATGGGGGAAGACAGGGAGGCGCTGGGCTGCAATCTGCCACTGTGGCTCTTTTCTGTTGTTGCTCATCTTTGCATTGGTACGGGGCCATAGGATGCAGAATGTATATTAGACCAAAGTTATAAACAGCATCAACTTTGCTCACCCTCATCTGCCCTACCTCAGCCTAGCCTAGCCCACATGGGAATAGAGAAAGCGAAATCAGGCCCTAGAGCTTTAATGTTGAGAATTGTAACAGGAGCTTCCCCCTGCGTACCTAGCCCTGCCAGGCCAGGCAGCGAACTGGCTCCAAAGGCTGTGTTTAAAAACACCACGGCTCTGGCCACATCCTTCTCCAGGTCTCGGATCACATGCAGCCCTGCTAAGAAACCCTTGTCCAGGGGCTTTTCTTGGAAGCTGTTTGATGAGTGGCTGTCTCCAGCCTACGCCTCCTGCACACCCCCCACACGGGCTGGCACCCAAGACAAGGGCCCTGGAGCTTCCCTCCTCTCTGGCAGCTGCTCTTGGTCCTGCCCGGCCTTTCCCTTTACAGAAAAGCCCATTGCCCAGTTACCAACGGGCAGCTGCAAGAGATTCTTCAATGTGCACAGCTGAGGGCAGGGAAAGAGCAAAGGCATGAGCAGAACAAGCCAAGGGAAAGGACACCCATCCCATGTGTGGGTTCTGAAGGACCCCCATCTGTCCCAGTACTTAAACTGATTTTTTCCCATCTCCCTTGTGCCAGAAGGCACAGCTGCTTCTCTCCGCAACCGCCCTTGCCATTGCAGCTTCCCGTCCTTTTCCATACGGCTTGCACAGCTCTGGCCTGCCAGGATCAGCTTCCCCCATACCTTTGTGCCCCTAAACCGGCTGACCAGTGCCTTTCCTACTCGAACACCTCACCCTCTTCCTCCCAGTCCCGCTCACTGTTGTCCAGGAAGGCAAATGTCTCCTTCCTTTCCTCTGCCTCCTGTTTGAGGCAGATTTTCCTCTGCCACTCAGGTCGGGCTTCTGGTTCCAGAGTGTGAGGGGCTGCCCGGCACCTGCCCGGGCTGCGCCACCCCTCTCGCTCTAGGAGCCGCTCTCCCAAGTTTGCCGGTGGGCAGGAAACGCCGTCCTGCCCTCGCCCGGCTCTCCGCCAGCCGCTTAGCGCCGTTGCCGCCCCTCCGGGAGCGCTGCGGGGCCGCGTGCGGACCGGCGGCATCGGGACAGGCGGCGTCAGCCCCACGCCGCGCGTCTCCCTGACCGGCCCCGGCCAGGCGGGGCCGCTGTTGCCCGCTGTGACGTCACACGCGAACGTTTGACGCGCCACGCACCGCCCGCCGGCGTTACGTGTGCGCGGCGGCCCGGCCTCCGCCTGCAGCTGCCGCTGGCGGAGCCGGAGCCCGAGCCCGCGGCGGCACCGTCACCATGGCGGGCGGCCCGCAGGAGAACACGCTGCTGCACCTCTTCGCCGGGGGGTGAGTGCGGCCGGGGGGCGGCCCCGCGGAGATGGGCGCGGCGGCTCCCGCAGGGGTGTCCGGCCGCTGCCTCGGGCGAGGGGCGCGCTGGCGGCCGGGCGGGCTGCGACCTCTCCTCCCTTCCCCGCCACGCGCCGGCTGGCAGCGGGGAAACGGGCGGCGGGCCCCGAGCGCAGGCCGCGTGTTTCCCCCGTCTCCCTCAGGGCTGCGTGCTCTCTGACCGCCCCTTTCGTGACGGGTCGGCAGCTTTCCCCGGGCTGCTGCGTGCAGGAGGCAGGGCCAGGGCTGCCTTTCCACAATTAGCGAATACATCCTTAGCAAGCCGAGCAGGAAGGGTAGGAAAGGATCGTGGTGTGACTTGAGGTCAGCGCCGGGCAGAGTTAGGTTGGGCTGCTGGGACATTTAGCTATATAGAATTTCAGAGTCTTTCACAGCTGCGGCATCCAGCTCTGTTAAATGAAGCACTGTAAATCCAGCCCTCGGATGTGGCTCCTGCTGAATCAAGCAGGAGCTGAGGGATGTCATCTGAAGAGCATCGTTCAAATGGCAAGCTTAAGCTTTTTTGATGGTCCATAGCTCGGTTTTGTAAAGGAGCACGTTTGTGTAACACTTTAATATCAAGCAGGTGACGGTTAATAGTGGGGGCTCTACATAGCGGGGGCTGCGTAACTGCCTGATCCGTGTAGTTATACTGACGAGCAAGTACTCCAGAAAAGGAAAAGGGATGGGGGAGAATTAAAGAAGGTCCTGGTACTTCTGAGTAAGTGACCTGAAGTGCCAGGCCACTTCTTTTAAGTTCTTGCAAGGAGTTGTAAACTTATTTTTCTTGTGTTGAAAACTTGAAGTAATGACCCCACCCACCACAAACCACCAACTGAAAACCCTCCCTAGAAGCCTGGTTAATTAGCTTATTACAGTAATTTTCATAGTAGTCCAGTAAAATCATTTTATGGTGTGAATTAAATTTTAAAAAACCCTCCAAACGTGTTGTGCAGATAGTAAGCACTGTTGTATGCACTTGTGTCCTATCAGAAATCTTTTGTTTATCTTTTTTATTGGCTTAAACTATCTAAGTAGTAGAATATTCTGTAGTGCTTGTCATCTGACAACAATTAGAAAGGCGAGGTGAAATCTATTGTTTAAATCTGTTTAATAGACCATTGTTTATTGTGTTCCTAAACAGAAGACTTCAGTCTCCTCTGGCATATCCCTGGAGCAGTAAGTTCATTTAATTCAACAGCAAACCTAACAAAGTGAAGTTTTTCAGAGGCACTGCCCTTCTGCTGACTGGAATACGGTGCGTTGGGTTAAGTCCTCTCTTTCCCCTGCCTCTCTCACTTGCATTAGTAGTACCTGGAGCCTGTGGCAGAATCTGGACCTGAATGTACACTAGAAAAGATGTCTACAGAACTCTCCATGTCCTCACAGGACTCACCAGAAACAGGAGTTTTAAACTCATTGGTGCTTTAATCTAGTACTGGGTGGTCAGCATCTTTCTGATTCATTTACCATGCCCTTTACCTTCTTGAAGGATCCCAGTAAACAAACATTTTGTACAGCAGGCCTAGGAAGCCTCCTGGTCTGATCTGTTTTTGAGAGAGCGTGGGGGAAAGAATGGAAACACAGCAGGAAAATAGCTCCTGGCCACTCTGGTCTAATAAGATTGATAAACTTCTAAGGCAGCGATGAAAATACGGCACAAAATGATGGCCTTCTAGGGTATATAAGCCTTTAAAGGTTCATTGCTGGACCTGATTCTTCTTGTTACTCACAGAGACACAGAAAAGCATGCTGGTATTTATCCTGCTGTGATGTTACAGAAAGGAAAACGAGACAGCAAATTTACTCCTCTCATGCACCAGCCAATGGTAAAGAGTTTGGTCCACCACACACCCACCCATCATCCAAGGAGTTTATTTCAGAGCGATTCCCTGTTCAGGGCCCTGACCTTCCATATCCCGTGGGTGACCTATCTACTGATGCCATTACTTTGTGAGTGACGAATGCAGAGTTTAGGGCTCACTGGATAGAACAAGAAATTAAACATCAGTTTTGAACTGTTGACAAAGCTATTAAAGCACCTTTCTCTACGTGTGAGAAGAGTGGTGGGAAATACATGATGTGTTTGGAGTGGTGCTGGACCGGGCAGCTGACAGCCAAGCTGGAAACCCAGATGATGTTAGATGTGAGGCTCTGTGCCACATCTGCCTTACCCATTTCAGTTTGCAGTAGTGGTAAGGGATGCCCACACCATAAAATCTGATAAAAGGAGCTCAGCAGTGATATTTTGCTACATCTATTACATCAGCAAAGGAATTTTAGAAATATATTAGCTGTGTATGTTGAAAAGGACCATTTCCTATTGGCCAACTTATAGGTAGACTCACTACCTTCCTTTTCTTTCTGTTAGTTCCTTTTAAGTCTTAACAATCGTAACAACAAACCAAAGGGGCTTGGCATTTTTGTGGGAAGATGACTGAGGGCAGGGCAGATTTCGGAAGCAGCAAAGACAAGGATGCCCGTGTTGCCCAACAGACGTAAGCGTGTTTACAAGTCTAGGTTCCTGCTGTGCAGTGCAGTTGTTGCTCGTGTTTTTGTTTGGGAAAAACTGCAGCAGAGGTCACTCCATGTTGTCTTTCCAGCTGGAGTAATGCTGTTTACTACAGGGATTTCCTAAGAAGTGGTATTTGGAGGCTGCAGTGCCCTCCCTAGAACTGGCAAAGAGCAAAGTGTTAGGAATATTGCTCAGTGATTAAATTTAGGACAGATGAAGTAAGCCCCACTCTTAATTAAGATTCTTTGCATCTCTATCAATTGTGGGTGCTGAGAACTTAATTCAAAGGCAACTCATTGGCATACTGAGGGTGGACTTTTGTAAAGATAGAAAGCTGGCAGCAAGAGAAAAATAGGAATTGGATCTTGAGATTTGCATCCTTGGCTTGTTTTTTAAATAATGTTTTCTTTTTATGGAAGTAAATAATTTTTCTGCATCTGTTCACGTATAGTACATTATGGATCTCCACAAACACAAAGTACATTTCTCATTCTCAGACCAAGATGAATTGTTGAGTGTCTCACATTGAAGAGATGTATCTGTGAGACATGCAGAGCAGAGCTGGGAACCTCTCATTATATTCTTGCTGTGTGACCTGTTGAAGATACTGTGCCATAGTGTGGTGTTTCTAGGGAGGTCTCTATCTTTCAACTAAGGACAGATTTAGACATTGTTTGGGGATGTTTATGAGAGGCTAGTGCAGTAAACACTGCGTAGCATCTCTGGAACTGTAGTAGTAAAAAAAATGATGTATAAAAACAGGTACATAAACTGTATAAAAACACTCAACCCTGACTTAAATCAATAGGAAGACTTAGAGGTTTTGCTCTGGTTGCAGCTTAAGATTTTCCCAGATCCCATTTATCTGGCTGCATATCCATGGTCTGACTCTTTCAGGGTTTATGGCTCTTTGTGTAGCTGAGGAAAGCTGGTGGTTTCTCCTTTCTTCCCAGATGGAGGCATTTGGAACACCCTAGGAATACAAAGTGTTTCTTTTATGCACAGCATGTTATTTTTCAAGCATTTTTTCCAGGGAATAGAGCAACACACGGGTATGATGTGTAGAATTCCCATGTGGAGGAAAATCAGCTCATCTGAAAAAGCTGCCAAGTATATCAAAGTCCTTACTTGAACTATCTACTGCATAATTATTTTGAGGACATAATGTATGCACCCTGTTGACATTCTGAGAATTGCTCTGTTGATGCTTTTTTTTTTTTTCCCTTAAATGTCAAACTGACAACATAAACTCTGAACTGTTAAAACTGATGATACAGATATTAACTCTATGTTGAATATCAGAGGATTATATATGCATTGCAGAGGTACTTAAAGGCTGCATAAATTAACTGGATTATCAGACTGAAAGGATGAAAGGCAAGGAGTGGGCTAGGAAGGCCAGAAGACAGCTGATGCTGGAGGGGATATGCCCAAGAGGCTAAAAAATTGTATGGCAAGATGTTACTCTGGACTGAGCAGCTGGGAGTTCAGAAACAGCAAATGGAGTTTCAGTGATCTGAATTTATGAATTGCTGCTGTGAAAGTGTTGTTCTAATGCTCATAAATGTGAGGTAAATGAGGACTGAAGAGAGAGTACACAGTAGTGGGATGCTGGTAGATAAATGAGTTGGGAATTAAGGCAATCAAATTCTCTGCATTGAGTTCCCCCAGACTTACAACGTCTCTTGAGTATTTTGATTATTAAGATGCCAGTTGGATATACTTGTGTCTGTATTGGATATGCATAGTAGGAAAAGTGGCAGTGGAGATCTACAAGAGGGATCCTCAAAACACTTCATGCTGTTAAGTGGGAGCTGTGGGAACATGAAAGGCTGGCTGGAGAAGCCATTCCTGACCTCACTTTTCCCCCCAAGATCTAATTTCAGAGAAATGTGAGCAGTGTGAGATGCATCTGACAAAACAGAGGAGGATAAACTGAAGCGATGTCCTCAAGTAGTATTGACACAAGGCAAGGCTTGTGTCCAAGCCCTCGTTCAATACACAAAATAATCAGAGGCCTACACAAAAATAATCAGAGGCCTGAGAAGGTCTCTGTGAACGCTGCCATTTTTGAGCCAAATGACACAGCTTCAGCTGCTGTGTACCTAGTTCCATAAACAAATCTGTGACTTGGAGTCAAAGCGTAAGTGGTTTAAAGGGATCAAGACAAAGCCTTCTTATAATGTCTGTCACTTTGGATGTATGGATTGTCCCGTCTAGCAGGGAAGAGGAAGAAGCTTTGAAGAATTTAGAGGTGAACCTCACTGAAGCATGCTGTTAAATGATCTTGCCAGTCTCAGTGCAAACTACTTTCTTCTCTTAGATGCATTTGTATCTGAAAATCATAGTGTTTGGGATCGTGTGTCTGGACAGAATCCTGCAGAACATGAAAACTGCAGAGGTAGTTGTATTCCCCAGCCATGTGGCCTGGGGTGTCCTTTTGAACCTTATAAAGAACCTTAACTTTTGAGGTTGTACAGCCAGGGTGGCCAGGCAAGTGCAGTGGCTTCAGGTTTTTGGCAAAGAATGGTGACTGATAGAAGACATACTGTTCCAGCAAGCAAAATAAGATGTACCAGATGAAACATTTATAAACCACTTTGTATCTACAGCTTGGGTTATTCTGACAGACTTTAAATGCCATTTTCCTTGTGTTTAAAAAAAGATTGTCCTAGTAAAATAGTTCAAGGGTGGATGGAGTTTTAGAAAATAGGCACTAGTACCTTTAATTAATGGCCTTTCATGGATCTCTGTTCCCAAATTAGTGCCTGCAAACTTCATATGATTCTAGCAAGCAATGCTTTTTTTATGCACAAGACAAAGAATAGGAGTTTTTTTTTATTTTTTTATTTTCTTCTTTTTTAATTGATCTCCCTTTCATGGAAAGCTACTTAAATTACAGTTGCACAGAAACATCTAAGAGAGTTAAGTTCTGGACTGGTGGTGTTTTCTGAAGGAAATTCACAAACAGATTTTTTGAAGGAAAAAAAAATTGCATGCTTTGGCACTTGTGTAAACAAAGAAAATTTTTCCTACTACAACTGAACCTCTTTATTAGGAAAATAATTTCCCACTCTCCCTCCCATCCTTGCAGCTTCCTTCCCTCCACCTCCCCCCAAAATTAATAGTTGTGGGTTTTATGAAAGCCTATCAGTGTAATTTTGATACTTCTGTAGGCAGCTGTTTTAATCGTAAGCGCTGAAATGGTGAAGAATTGCATTGCTGTGTTTTCAGTATAGTGTCCTAATCTCCAGAGGCTTCTTCTCATCTGCCAGCTTCCTGCTTCCCATAAGAAAAATCTATCCAAGGGTATGTCTGTTTTAGGACAACAACCTCTGAAGCATGGATGCCTCTGAAGTTTTTACAGGCAGAATTCCAAATCATGGCAGAACATGGGACCTGCAGATGGTCAGTCAGGGATTTTTTTGTTAGCGCTGGGTATCGTCTTTGTGTTTACCAATCTCATCACTACACGTGATTGTTACAGCAGTTTCTCAACCTTCTGTCTCCTCCCCTAGAGCCTGGGAACAGTGAGCAGTCCCCCCTTGCCTAAAGCCAAAGCTCTCCTGCTTCCTAATATTTTGTCCACAATGCGGAGCAACTGGGGACAAGTCTTCAGTTGTACTTATGTGCCACGCTGTGACTTGCCATGTCTGCGCAGCTTGTTTGCCTGACTGTCTTCTGTTGAAATTGTTTGTTGCAGATGCGGAGGAACGGTTGGTGCTATCTTTACATGTCCTTTAGAGGTAATAAAGACGAGGCTTCAGTCTTCAAAACTGGCCTTCCGGGCTGTCTACTACCCACAAGTCCAACTGGGGACCATCAGTGGTGAAGGAATGGTCAGGCCAACGTCGGTATCACCTGGGCTCTTTAGTGTTCTCAAGTGAGTACTGCTCCTCCTGTCATACAGAATTACTTGACAATGGTGATCTGAGTTTCAGTGCCCCTGTGCAAGCACAGAATGCAAATTCTGTTCCAGAGAAGGAATGAGTCAAGTCAGTTGGGCTTCTGCCCTCAGCAGTAGAAAGATAAAAACTCTTCAGAAAATGCATACAGATTCAGGACTCACGAGGGTCCCTTTGCACTGCCCCAGGAATTTGTTTCCACCACTTACAAGCTTTCCAAAGTGAATTGATTTGAGTAAGTGCCTGGAGATGTTATTTTTAAATTGTCTCCTGACATTTTTAGGCTTTTTGGTAGTTCTCACTTCCTAGGGATCAATACACAAAATACACTGCAAACTCGGTATCTCTTAGCTTGTGGGAACTAGCACAGCAAATATTCTGGAGGAAAGGGCTTTTTGGTTTTTTTCAGTACTGAGAAGTGTCCTCTTTGTCTCCCATTGGGAATATTCGTGTTTACTGCCTCCTTTGAACATTGGAACAGGAAATCCTTCCTAGCTGGGGCCAAGTCTTGGCAAATGATTGAAAGACTGAATCTATGCTGTCTACATCTACACTGTCTTTTGCTTTTTCCTGGAGCCATTCCCAGTTTGTTTTGAGTAGCCAGAAGAGATACTTGTTGCTATTGCTGCCCATCCTATGTACCTGTTTGATGGAGGCAAGTTTTAATTCTTCAAGTGCTCTCTCTTTGGAACGTGATATAAAAGTGAGAGCCTGTAGCTTTTCCTTCACCTTGGCGGGCCAGCACTGGAACAAGGTTTCTGATTCTCTGCACTTAGTGATGCCTGTCAACCCCTGATCTGTCTTTGAAGCCTGCCCTGCTTTGAGCCTGAGTTTGGTCCAGATAATTTCCAGAATTTGATGTCCCCATACATTTTAAGCTACGTTTGTTTGTGCTCTTGTGGGGATGATCTGTAACAGAAATTTAGGGCAGTGAGGGAAGGACACTTTTTGCCAAAGCAGTCTCGATAAAATACATCTTACTGGGGGCTTGGAAACTTTTCTCTTTTCCTCAGCTGTAGCTGATTTAATGAGCTCTCCTCTGCTATCCAGTGTTGTCTTTGCCAATTCTTACCATGCATCTATCCTATCTACAGCCGTATTACTTACGGTCTCTGTTAAAAGCCTTCTGTGTGGTTGACTGCAGCAGTTGATGCTCCAGCTGTTGTTCCCCTTTCACATGTGGATGAGGAAAGGAGGAGGAAATGTGAAATCCTCTAGGTTACAATGCCGAGTAGTTTTACTAGCAGCTCTGAAGCCCAAATATCTACTTCTGTATTTCATATCAAAGCACCATAAGCTTACAGTTCAGAGCTCATGCAAGTGGATTGAGTTTATTCGGATCATTGGGCACCCCAGGGTGATGCAGAGAGGTCCTGTTTAGATCAGGTAGCAGAAATGCCAAAGAAAATAATGACTAGCAAAACAAGTTGAATGGTTTTATGTAAGGCCAACACGCTTGGCAGATTGCCTGGGGAGAAGCTGCACAGTTATATAACAGTACAGTGCTAATTCAAATTCTCTGCAGAACTATCTGGCTAGAGTCATTCTGGGACTTGAGTTCTGTATTGTAAACAGTGCTTCTTTCCCCTGCCAAACATTTCTTTGTCTATTCGGAGGTGAGTCTAGAGCAATTCGTGACTGAAAACGCGAGGTCGTGCCAGTTGCCTCTGATTTTTATCTCCTTTCCCTCCCTAGCTTTTCACCTTGCAGCATTGAATTATAGGCAGCTGTAACTAAAGGAAGTGAAAACTTCAAGGCATAAGGCTCTTAATTCATCCTCTTGACCCATCTTTTTTCTTTGGTTGTCTTTTTTTTTTTAGTGAGAAAGGAAATGGTTTAAAATTGAGTCAACCTGTTAATATATTTATTAAGCTCATTAAATTTGATGGCCATGTTCTTGATTTCATTTTAGGAATTGCTCAGCTGCTTGTGTCATAAACTTTTAGACCTTCTTATTTCAGAGGATTGAGAAGTGAGGGCAAAATATTTATACTGTCATTACTTTGCAGGCAGCATCTATGAAGAATAGATAATGCTATATTGATTATGATCTTTCTGATAAAATAGAAATGTATAAAGAAAGGACTGAAGTTAGGTCTCTTGCTTTTACATCCCTTTCTCAGTCCTAGTCATGCATGCATTGCCAGACTGGATATGACTGGGACCTTCTGGTTTGGGAAAATGGTATGACTAAAGAAGCAGCTGCTCGAGCCCTACAGATTAAATTGCTCTGGAAGAGTTAAAGGTCTTGAGTATGAAAGCCCCTTAACTGCTGTAAATAGAAAGAAATTAGGTAGTGGGGGGGGGGGGGCAGGTTAAGCCTGCTGCTGAATAGAAAGCATTCCAGAAGGACAGGCTGTTTTTGTCTAATCCATTTAAGATTCTGATGAGTCACCCCAGCTGGAATCTGCAGTCGTGACTGTTAAGTGACAAAGAAAACTAGTTGGTGGATCTGTCTCCTTGGAGACAACTCAGCCCTCTAGTTTACACTCAGAAAGTTCAACTGTGCTCCAGAGAAAGTGGTTCAGAAGCTCCTCTGTCATCTCTATCCAATGAGCTTGGTTTTGGAATCTGTGGAGAACATTCTCAACAGTGCTAATGACCTAGAAGGTAAATGCTGAAAAATTGGCAGTTCCAGCAGGTGCACTTGAACCACCCATGGAGCCCGGTGCTATCCGGAGTTTCTTGCGTGGTTTTCACGTGGTGAGGTCAGTCAGGAGGGCAGCTGTCTAGCAGATTGTGCTCTGAAATCCCAGTGATTACAGGACTGTACAGGGCTCTCACTGATAAATACTTGACTGTTCACTAGTGTTTGGCTGTTGGTTTAGTCCTTGTAAATATATCTATATAGGGCAAGGAGTTTGTAAGATGCATCTTTTTTTAATGAGGTGCTTCATTCCCAACAGGGATTCCCAGCAGTACCTCTATAGTTGGAGTTTACTTGAGAAAGATGTGAAATTTTGATTGCCCTCCAAGCCAGATATCCCTGAACTACCTGGGGAGATGTAGCTTGTAGTATGGTTGCCACAACAAACTTTCACTCTGGGGAGAAAAAAACCAAGTCATTAGGTAATTGTGAAAGGGAAAAGGGTTTCTTTTTTTTGTGTGTCTTTGTACCATAAGCAAACTTCTGAATTGCTTAGAGACAGAGAATGCCCCAAATATTCTTTGCTTATCAGAGTCAGCTATCACTGGATTCTCCATGAAACTTTAATTCAATCCCTGACAGCTTTCAAAGAATTGAAATTGTAACCTTGTGCCACATGACACACACTTGTCTGTAGTTCATAGAAGTTTTATAGTATAGTGGGTATAATTCTGCTAATTTTTAAGTATATTATAAAGCTTAAAAGCAAACAGCTTCACAGTTAATACTCATTGCTTTTGTACAGTTCTTTAGATTCATTGACAGAACAAGAAGCATAACTTTTAACCCAAATACTATCCATTCCTCCCCCATTTGTTTTTATTTTAAGGTCAATTCTGGAAAAAGAAGGACCAAGGTCACTTTTCCGAGGGCTGGGTCCAAACTTGGTTGGAGTTGCACCATCAAGGTAAATAGTTAAACTATTGCTAAGGCACGTTTAAGGTCCCAACCCAAATGTTGCAGTGCATTCATAATTCAGAAGAATTAGTCATGCAGTTATCCCATCTATGAACTGAGATTTGTGCATGTATACTGGATGGTATCCACATCAAGAAATACTAAAAAATCTGCTTTATAAGGTGCAGCTTAAATAAGGCACTTAAATTCCAAGTCATTGCAAGAGCCAATCACCATCTGCTCGAGAAAACAAGAGTAGTAGTGCAGAAAAATCTGTAGGATTAATATTTGTGTTTTTCTAATATGATTTGCTACTTCCCCACAAATGTGTAAAAGTTCTTGCCAAACAAGGAGCTGAATGCCAGGGGAGAGCAGTTCCTGTCTGGTTCTTGGTTACCTAAATTCTTCTCAACTTAAAATCTGCGTCTGTTGGGAGAAGACTTGCATTGCTGCCACGTAGCCACAGAGGTGACTCTGTGTGTGTCATTTTTGGGTTTTGGTTTTTTTTTTTTAATTTTAAATAGCAACAACAAAAGTAGCTACAAAGTTTGTTTGTATTTGGAAGTCTTACAGTCTTACCTAAATGGTTTCCACATGTACCCGTGACTGTCCCGTTCTTGGCAGGGCTGAAGATGTTTGTGCCTAGGAAATGTTAATACTGTTAGCAGTTGGGAAATTGGCAGATGTTCTCTGCCTGAAATGGGACCAGCTCTGGCCTCTTGCCTAGTAGGTAGGATGTTCTCCCTGGAAGTGGGGAATCCTATTTCTGTACAGGTAATCTTTGAGCAGGGATCCAAATCCATGACTGCCTGCTTTTACATGCAACTCGCCCATGCTGTCTTACGTTCCTTCCTATTCTTCTGTAAGATTGGAATAAAGTACTGTATGGAAATTCTCAAACTGTGGCCACCAATGCCCACCTTTTTCTAGCAGTCCGGGGAGCTGCAATGTGGGCATACTTGGTTCAGCTGACGTGGTTACAATGCCACACCACGGAAGACACAAGCTGCACGTGGGGAAGAGTCATTCCCGAGTTTACTAAGTCTGTTTAATGCCAGAGCTGCTGTAGGGATGCAGTCTAACTCGCTTTGTCTGCACAACCATGTTGACATCTTGGACTTGGTGTGAAAGTAAAATATTTCTACCCTGTGGTTGCCAAATCAGATAGTGACACTGACTGGAGTGTAAGGAGGGGAAGAAAACTCCAAAGCCTGTGTCCTTGTGCATGGAAGCAGTCATGTGGAGGCCTCTTTAGAGAGAAAGTCTGCGGTTTTGGGGCATAAGGGGAAGAACATTAATGTGTCTAATTTGACATTGTGTGTATTACAGTATTTTCTTTTAATTTTTTTTCCCTGCAGAGCTGTCTATTTTGCGTGCTACTCCAAAGCCAAAGAGAGATTTAATGGCATTTTTGCACCCAACAGCAACATTGTGCATGTCTGTTCTGCAGGTTCTGCAGGTAGGTGTTTGTAATTCGTCTTCCATGTGGTCTGCAGCAATACCCCAGTGTCCAGCCCCTCACCACTAGGAGGCAATACATGCACTCTGTGGCTCAGAGGTGCACCTTAATTCTCTAAAGTATTTATTCCAAGCTGGTTTTGCTCCAAGACTACTTCTGCCCCTCTTAATAGTTAGGAAACTATAGGCAGGGACTGGACATGGGCTGAACTTTTTTGCCAGTGCAATTAATGTCTCTGAACGTAAGAAAAAAAATATTAGTAAACATTTAGCCAGATTGTCTTAGGATGTTGTATTTTTCCTACCAGGGGAAAGTAGTTTGTTCTTATAGGAAAAATACTGCAGAAGAGCTCCAGTAGTTCAAGCATCGGTCACCAGAGTGATCATTAAAAATAATCTTTCTCAAGCTAACCTCTTAATTGGATTCTGTTAATGAGATGGCTCAATGGCACCACCTAGAGCCTTGGGGAAAACAGAAGACAAATACATCTGTGTTTTCCTCACCAGTTTCCTTTTATCTGTTATTCTACAACCCAGTCAGTAAGGATGGTATCTTGTCTATAGCAGTCTTGAGGGACAACGAGTACACATTAAAATAGATGCAAAAAGGAAAAATCCATTAAGAAATTCCAAGGCCATTGGTCAATGCCTTCTGAAGTGTAACATGGGATGCTTCTCTGGCAAGAGAGAGACTGTAATCTATGCACCTTTGTGTCTTCTGAAACCTCTAGATAGAGCTGGTGTAACTAGAGTTGTCCCACTGCACCATGTATAAAGTTTGTTTTCCATGGCAGTACGCTGGCCTGCAGTCAGCTATACTTTTGGTTTTCTTTTCTCTTTTTCAGCCTTTATCACAAATTCCCTGATGAATCCTATTTGGATGGTGAAAACTAGAATGCAACTGGAACGGAAGTAAGTAGCTGATTGAGGGAGATTGGATGTCACTGAGTGGCCACGGAAGCCTCTGAAAAACTGAACTTCCACGTTTTTACTCATGGCTCTTTGTACTTTGATAGATCTTGCCTGGTTGTTTCCTTTACTCTCAATTCCACCTTTCAAGCCACCGTGCTTCTGCCTGGACAGACTAAGGGTTAAGGTTCTGTGTGACCTATTTCAGTTGATGCACAGTTACTATTGAGAAGGATGTAGTTTCTGGTTTCACTGTAGATACTAAGGAAAGTTGGGCATAGCATTACTTTTCTCTCTTCTTGCTTACAGCATCTTCTGTACTTCAGGGGTTGATGTTGAGGGTAAATACATCATGGACTGAAATGCTTTGATACAGCATTATTAGAGACTGTGGGGAGGTCAGAGGAGCTCATGTGGGTGGCTGAGCGTGAGGCTGCTGGCTGTGTCCCATTTGGCAACATCACTTCTGCCGATCCTGGATCATAGATGTGTTGCTGCAGGAAACCACGGTTACTGGTACACAGCTGGGTAGCTGTAAACAGAAAGGGTGGTGTTTTTAAATGGTAATGAAGCCACATTAGTTTAGTTTCATCAAACATTCTAGAGGCAGTAAGAATTTGTTGCAGAGGTTTAATGTTCTTTTGCTTCCTTCAGCACTGCGTTGCTGTTAACAGTACCTCCTCAAGACAGAGAGGGAATTTGACAGTAATATCTCTCAGTCGAGTGATTCACAGTCACTGATGGATATCGAAGCAATCAGGGACTCAGTTAATAATGTGACTGCTTAGAATGGAAATTCCTTCCTGCAAGGACATGTTAGGTCAGATAAGAAGGATCCTTTAAGACACCCCAACTTATAAATAATTTATGAGACTTAATTCCAGCACTTCACAGGGTGGCACCTTTGAACTGAGTGCTGCCTCTTAAAATAAAGGACCATTTCTCATGTAGCAGACCTCTGTCTCTTGGCCTGTGAAGATGGCTTTAAATGCAATTACTAGTTTAACACAAGCAGTGCCTCTTCAGTGCTTATTGTCTTTTAAAGCATTGGTGTAAACTCTGACAGACTGGGTAGGACTTGAGCTGAAAGCATTACTATGAGTATATATTAGTGAATTAGCAAAGCCAAGTGTGCGTTGTTAGTATCATGGTCCTGCTCTGTAGCTTTCCTAGAAGATTTTTTTGAATAATACTTAGCAGAGAACCATTTCTGTAGTTATAAAAACTACTGAAAGCCACGAAGTGGTTTTTAATGCTGACTTTCTGGACTCACTGTATTCTGTGTTCTGTTTCTTTTTTAGAGTCAGGGGTTCCAAACCAATGAATGCTTTGCAGTGTGCTAGATATGTTTACCGGACAGAAGGTATCCGTGGCTTTTATAGGGGCCTGACTGCCTCCTATGCTGGGATTTCCGAGACCATTATCTGCTTTGCTATTTATGAAAGTTTAAAACAGCATTTAAAAGAAGTTCAGCTGCCCCCTTCTTCTAATGGCACTGAAAGGAACTCGACAAACTTCTTTGGACTGATGTTTGCCGCTGCTGTTTCCAAGGGCTGTGCCTCTTGTATTGCTTATCCGCACGGTATGTTAACTTTTCCATTTGTGTCTGCAATAGAACAGCTGTTGTCTGTAATCCAAGACAAATGATGGGGTTTAAGGCTCTAAAATTCATAGTCGTTTGAACGGCCAAATGCACGTTACTGTGGTGTATGCACTGGCATTTTCTGTACTGGTCCCACCATTCCTAGTTAGCCCCATGGATGATAATTGGGACTTCCTAGTTTCAAAACCAGTCAAAAAATGCCAAAAAAAAAATTGAATGCTCAATGCTTCTGTTCTCACTAGTAGCCTCATCTAGCTGAGTACCCACAGCCTTTGGGATTCTGTGATCAAGTGGTGGGAAACGGTTGTGGGCGGAGCAGTGTTACTCTTTTTGGATAGATGTGAATGTTCTCATGGTTAGACAGAACGAGTGATATTGATTCTGTGAGCATCAGTGAAGCATTTAGTTCTGTAGTAGCTTGAATGAGCAAATAATCCAGTTATTCCACATGAAAGGGAATCTTTAACTTTGGTTCTTGCCTGAAGGGCAATGTATACAGGATTCCATGGCAGGCAGTTGGTACGGGACGGTTGTTATGTCCCTGGGTTTTGCATGCTCTTTCCTGGCACGTTTCTCAATGGGAAGGCTTAAGCCTTGTTAACCTTGGGCTCTGTTTTACTCTTCCACAGAGGTCATACGGACACGGCTGCGAGAAGAAGGCACTAAATACAAGGCTTTCATTCAGACAGCACGTCTGGTAGCACGTGAAGAAGGCTACCTCGCCTTCTATAGAGGACTGTTTGCCCAACTCATCCGGCAGATACCAAACACAGCCATTGTGTTGTCCACCTATGAGTTAATTGTGTACCTGTTAGAAGACCACGCAAAGTAGCAGAGCCAAGACTGCTGTTACAGACTGTAGACCACTTCCTTTGTTGAACAAATAGTCCTTTAAGAGACTGATGCAGGTGGCAGTGCTGGTGGAAAAACTACGTCTGTGACCATCTGCTGGATATTTCCTTTTGGATTCATACTTTCTGAAAGGTCTCAAGTCATTAATGTTAATAGTTAATTATAACTTTTTTTTTTTAACTTAATGATAATTAAACTGCTACTAAATTAAATGACACTATTTAATTTAAGTATATGTTTGTCCTTTTCCTTAAGCACAGCCATATGTGGTCAAGGAATGTACCTCATACTATCAAGTGATCTCTTGGACTGATGTTCATTAAAACTGTATTAAAACAGGAGAACAACTGGCTTGGACATTCGAAACTCTTGTCTTCTTACCACTGGAGTCATGTCATTTTTAGCACTGTAAGAGTGCAATGCCTGAATAAGTTTGAGAGTTCCAGTTTATTCAAGGTGCATCATTCATTGCTGATGTGTGAACACGGTAGGACAAACCTGTAGTAGGTTTCTCTGTTTTGATGGTGTAAAATTCTATGAAATCCACACACCAGAATGCCTTGGAGGATCCCTTACACTGGCAGGATTGCTGGACTGTGATTGTGGAGGCATTTAGAAAAAATTGACAGTACTGTGTGTGCCTGTGCATTTGGGATACATGCTTAGGCTAGTGTGTGTAACAAAAATCTGGCATGCCTTGACTTTTAGGCCTTGCTTTTGTGAAGGACTGAGAGCATCAGGACAGTCGGTGACGGTGGCCTGGCTGCCCTGCAGAAATTCTGTGAGGTACAGTAACTTGGCCATGTATTGTGACCTCAGCCTTTTACTACTAAGGGGCTGGTTTGTGTCACAGTTTTCCTTACACTTCAATGCCAGGGGTCTGGAGATTGGAAGAGAGGATAAGACAGGTCCCAAACACTATAGACTATATATAAAGATTCTGCTTTACAGTATGATACTCGTATGTCACTCTTGATTTGATGTTCTTGTACATCAGTGCTCTGATGGGAATGAGATACTGTGTTATCTCATGGACACACCACTGGAGTTAACACCAAAAATATCCACAGCCTCTTTAAATAGTTTCTTTATGTCATTACTTGATTTCTTACTGAAGGAAATAAGGATTTGCCAGCTTAATGCAGCCAGTTGAACAGTTCTCATGTTTCCTGTAGATAACAATACCTGCCTTCCCCTTCAAAGATAACATATCAAAGGGCTATTCTTCAGCTGTAGTCATGATTCGGTTCTTACCTGTCTGTTAGAAATCAAACACCCTGCATACCACAGATCAGTTCTTTCATTAATATTAGAATATGCTTTTAACTTTAGTATTCTCTTTGCCATTTGTATTGCAGCAGTGTGCCTCGCAATTACAGTACTGTGTATGAATAATTACTGATAATGCAGGACAAAATCTTTTAGAACTCAGATGGGTAGATTTGTGTTTTACTGCAGTAACACTGTGCTCTCCTGTTCATTAGTGTCATTTGCTTTGGCAGCTGAGACAAACCCTACAGCATTTGAGCCCAGCCTCAGCCTTGCCCGCTGTTGAACTGAACAATGAGCTTCTCATGAGTTGAGCAGGTGTTGAGGTCTTGAGCATACACAAGTGTTTACGGACATCTTCGACTTCAAGGACCATATACAGCAGAGGTGGTGGTTGGACTTGGAAGAATCATGTTAAGAAACAGCCTAGTAGTGAGTAGGGCTGTCTTTTATAAGATGAAGTTTTCAGACTAATATTTTGTTGCAGAAATATAATGGGTTGATAACTGGATTAAAATCTCTGTTTGTTCTCATTAGGACCTAGCTGATGACTGGTACTTGAGGTCATGTTTGACATCAGTGTGATGAAGGAGCACAGTGCAAAGAGGGTAGAGTGTGTGTATACCTCATTATGAGGCAAAACTGCAAAAAATAACTCTATTTCTGTTCTGTTTTACTGAGAAGAGCATATCACATTACCCTGAGCTAAAATAGGAAACAGTTGAGTAAAATATGGCATGGCTTTTTTTCATGGAGATGATGAGAAGCAAAAGCTTTAGTCTCTTACAGGAGTCAAAACTAGTACAGTGCTGCTTCTATTTTTGAGAACTAGGACACTTGTGCTGCTACTTTGAAATATTTTCTGAGATTTGCTTTCCTAAATTAGCATTCCCCTGTACTTGAGTACACTGGCTCACTTTGAAAATGTCAGATGTGTAGACTGCTGATGTATTTTGAGAATGAGGGGACTTTTGAGGATTTTGGGACTTGGGAAGAGAGAAAGCAAGAGAAGGTGAACAAGTTTTTGTTGTGTCTAAATCTGAAAGAAAATCAGGAATTCCACTGGAGTTTCGGTTTTGTTCTTAAAGCTTTGCTACCAATCCTGACAGGATTAGTCCTAATTTGATAGGGGGTTAATAAGCTATACTGGGAACTAATAGAATTTCTGAATTAGTATAATTTATTCCTTTTTCCTTTCTCTCTTTACTAGAATTCTAAAAAATCACTAACCCTTGATTCCTTAACCCTTTAAAGAGCTGACATTTTTAGGTGATGCTCTGTAGTCCCATTGATGTCACTGGGTATGGAATAAGCCTATTACCAAAAGGAAGAATTAAAGTCATTTTTTACCAAAGGGATATTTGAATTTAAAAGCAACCAACCTTTCTCTGGTTGTGAAAGAAAAACTAAAGGCTTTTTTTACTGTTCATTCCACTTCAACTTCCACAGAAAGTCCATTTCATGGAAGGTAAGTAAATTTGTTACTGGTTAGAATTTCCTGGGCAGTTTCTCTCCAGGTTTAGGCTTCATTACTAGACCTTTTGTAGCTTAATTATCAGGAAGGGGATGAAACTCCGGTCCTGTTTGAAGTGATTACAAAGTGTGGTGGTGTGCTGAGAGTTGTTTTAGTTTTAACCAGGAAAACAGCTATATAATTTGAGGCAGGGTCAGTCTCCTGTTTTGGAGAGGTCTTGTCCCTTCACGTGAGAGCAGGGCACGACTCGAACCACCAACTGCTTCCAGTGCTGTAGGAACAGTAAATCCCACCCCTGGGTGCTGAGGGGGCCAGAGCGTAAATGGGTGTCACTTTGCTTTCTAGGGGAGAGCTTCTGACCAAGTCTGACCTGGGAAATACTCCCATCAGAGACCTGAGGGCTTTCTGCAGAATTGTGTTAGCATTCTGTCTCTCAGAGGGAGAAAGTCTAGAGCAGCAGTCGTCAGCTTCTGGCTCGCAGGTAACAAACTGCTCACAAAGCTCTGTTCTTTAATTCTTACTCCACTTGCCACACTATCTCTTGGGTAAAGTGAGATGTTATTTGAAGCACGTGGATTACTGGGTAAGGTTGATCAGCGCCCACAAAGGGGCAATAACCTGTGCTGTACCCTCTCCACTGATTTTGGAGCAGAGTATTTGGAGGGATCTTCCATTTGCCCCAGACAATGAGGTGGTTTGGTAGGAAAGTACATCCTGATAGAGAACCTACTCTCCTTGAACTCTCTCTTCTTCCTCTGCCCATTTTGTTTCCATAATTCTCCCAAGAGCTATGGTTTTATTTTCTTCAGAAATGTATGTTAAATCGAATTGCTTGTAGTCCCCATCCCTGGTGGGATTTAAAAGCAGTGGAGATGTGGTGGAGTGGGACAGGGTTTAGTGATGGACTTGTCAGTGCTGGGTTAATGTTTGTTCTTGGTGATCTTAAGGGTCTCTTCCACACTAAACCACTTTGCGATTCTCTGCCTGGCTGTAGCTCCTGTCGTTTGCAGCTTCATCTGCACAAGGGGGAGTTGTGCAAGATTTCCCTGTGGGGTGAAATCCTCTCAAGTGGAAGTGTAGTTTTTAACGCCCTTCCCCTGCCCGGCTTAGGCCTGCAGCAGTGGGAAGTCCCCGACTGCTGCAGCCGCCCTACACCGGGGCTTCTCGGCCTCTCGCTGCAGCAGGGCCGGCACCCACAAGGGTCCGAGCTGCTTTTGTAATACAGAAAGTCTAAATTTAGGAAAAGAAAGAAAGGGGGGGGGGGGAAAGGCAGCAGGTTGAACCGGGCGCCAGGCCAGGCACGACGGGCCTCCCCCCTTTCCCCCGCTCCCCGGAAGGGCAGGGAGCCCGGCGGGCCGCCCCCGCCGCCACGATCTCGGCCTTTGCGGCGCTGACTCACGGCGCCGCCTCACGACTCCGCCTCACGACTCCGGCCTTTCACGCCGCTCTCCATCCCTCTCTCCCTCCCCGTTCCGTGACTCACGCCGCCCGCCCCCGCCCCGGCGGAGAGGCGGAGCGGCAGCGGCGGCGGGAGAAGGGAGGGAGGGGGGGGGAGCGGCCGCGCCGCGTACAAAGCACCGCCGCCGAGGTCAGAGCGACGGCGGCGGCCCGTGTTGTGTGTGCGCGGCGGGGAGCGGCATGGAGGGAGCCGGGGCGCTGCTGGCCCGTTGCCCCGCCGGCGGGCTGGGTGTCACCGTCTGCGCCGCCGCCGCGGGGCTGCTGCTCTACCGCATCGCGCGGAGGTAGGGAACGGAACGGCCGGGGCGGGCCGGGGCGGGTGGCGGACAATGGCGGGCGGCGGGAAGGTTCCTCCGCGCTCTCCTGCCCGGCGCCGCCGGGCGTTGTAACAGCCCCAGCGGGGCGTGGAGAGGCCAGGTAGGGCTGCGGAGAAGCCTTGGGCTGCCGGCTCGGTTTGGTTTTGGCCTCGTGGTAGCCATGAGGCGTGTGCTCAGGAATGGTCGCGTGTCCCCCTCTCCAGATTGTCATCGGCAGCAAAAACTTGCAGGTAAATGGCTGGGTGCGGTTTTCCGTATTCCCCGAAATTGCTTCGTGTCTTTGTGTGCCAGCAACACAAGGACTTGGCTGATGGGGTAGCGTTTCCCTCCCTCCAGCCCGTGCTCTTGGAAGCTGATGCTCCAGGGATTGCCGAGGGCTCCTCGGGGGGTTTCCTCTTTTCCGACGTGTCTAAGGCAGGGAAATTTTGCTTCTTGATTTGGTTGATTGGGAGGTGAGAGATTGCAGGGGGGAGTGCCGTGGCAAGAGCAGCGCTGTTAGTGCAGTGCTGAAGCCTGGGGAGATTACATCCAAGCCCACGTTATTAGTGACCAAAAATCGTTTGGTCATTTATTTCTTAATCGCACGGGACGTGCATTAAAACAGGCCAATTGAAACCCAGGTTTGGAAAGCAGCAGCAGAGAAGGCAGAATACAGATTTCATAAAAGAATTAGAGCTTAATTTGACAGATGTTGATCTAGCATAGCTTGAAATGAATGTAGGAATATCTGGAATGAGCCGTTTTAGACTTTATAACAGAACAAACAAACTTGAGCAGTCTGCTCATCTATGAAGTGCTTCTGCTGGAGAAAAGGGGGGGTCCCAGGGGTTCGTACTCAGGTTCACTTCAAGTTTGTGCTTTGAAGTAGTGATGTATTTCACATTCACAATGAAATACTTCAGGTTTACTCTGAAGTCTTTGCTCTTCATCTAACCATATAAATGGTCAGTGGTACATTAGCCCATGCAAGACTTGGCATTTCTATGGCATATTTAGGGCAGCTAAGAAATCCTAGTGGCCTAAAGCAATTCCCAGTGAAGCAGGCAGCATTTCTTTGACCCAGTTGAAGCTTCCATGTCTTTTGAGGGAAGGGATTGGATTTGTTTTGCTTAAGTTCATCAAAAGGTCTCTGGAATGAAAAGTATTTCTTCCTAAGTCCTTGAAAACCGCTGGTGAGCAGTAAATATTTTCAGGAGGTGACCTTGATAATACTTTGGGGATTCCTCTTTGTGTTTCTCAGTACTTTTCTGATATTACCTACGTTCTTACTTTGCCTTAGTTAATTGAATCTTCCAAGACCCTCGAGTACAACTTTATAAGGGATTGATCATCCTTTGGTGTTAATGTTATGGTGCAGCCCTGCTTTACCCCATTTTCATTGTTATTTTCAGGTACCTGATTTGATCTGCACTTACCAGGGAGCCTGTTGCTCTCCCAGTCATTGAAAGTATGGACTTAGAATGACCTTAAATATATGTATAAATAGGAATAGTGGGGAGTGTTGAGAGTTGAACAGAACGTGAGATCCTTCTTGCATTACATGAAACACAAACTAGTTGCTAAAGAGTTTGTCAACGGTTATACCTGCAGCCTGATTTTTTTATTAGCAAAATAAAGGGAGTCTGATAGCTTCTCCCAAAGGAACAATTTGTCATATTGTCTGAGCAGGATCAGATGTATAGGTGTTGATCTCATAACTGAGTTTACTCCAGGTCTGTCCCCCCAGATCTTAAGCAAAGATCTTCTGCCTGCAATGCAGTTTGGCCAGTGGGAGTTTTTGTCTACCTTGTCTGGGTGTGCAAGCTACAAAAGTCAGCTCTTGATGGACTCTCTGTGCACTCAGTAATTCAGTCACTTCTGTTGCTCAGGTTTTATTTTGCAGGGTGGTTCCATTTGTCCAGTGAAGCTCATCGAGTTTAATACAGTGTTAATTATAAACTCTCTAGGGATGATATGCCTCACATTTTGCAAGGGATTGAGCATGTGGTAAATGCTTAGTTTTGCATTGTCTGTCTCCTCATAGCAGAATGTCTGACTTCAGAAGCCATGTGTGTTCCAGTTTCTTACATTCAGCTGCTGCCTGAATTCAGCCAAGGTATATATAGTTGCAGAGTCATTAAATCTGTATTTGGCAGTCTTTCCAAATGCAGTAGGGTTTTTTGGTTTTGTTTTTAAAGTCCCACCCAATTGCTAGAAAATTAGCACCCTACCTGCATGTAATTGCTTGAAATGACCTTTTTTTTCTTCTTTTTACATCCATCAGGTTGGGAATTTATCTTCTGGGGGTTTTTTTGCACCTATTTCTATGGCAACAGATTATAGGTTTGCAAAAGAAAAGATTATTGCTTTTCATCCTAAATAATCCAGGATTTAACAATTTCTTTTGCGTACGTTGTGAGAGTGAATGGCTGCTGTTTAACCCTTGGTAGTGCTTCCTCAGCCTCAAGAGTGAGAAATTGAATCTTGTTTGGAAAAGATGGAAAGGTCTTGAGTATGCTGAAGATTTGGTCTCTGGTATTAGCAAGTTCACAAACAGGGTTTGGCATTGCTTCTTTTTTTTTTTTTTTTTTTGCTTTATAGCATGTATGCTTTACTCATTTTTAATTTGGGGGCTTTTTTTGGCCTGTGCTTTCCACTTCTGTGTTACCCTTGAAATTAGTGCTACCTACTGTGTCATGTCGTGGAAGTTAGAAACCAGTGGTAGGTAGAGACTGAAGTGGGTTTCTGCTTATTTCCATGGATGCCAGAGGCTGGTGCCCCAGCATCATGAAGGTGGGATTGTGGCATTTCCTTCAGTCCCAGGGACCTGTGCAATAACCTGCATCTGCAGATGGAGTTTAGGTTCTGCTCGCTATCAAAGTCCATGCTTGTGGTTTAGTAGGGTTAGTAACATGCCTACGCCTTCTATTTTCATAGTGTTTACACCCATGGTAGTGAGATAGAACTGGCACCAGCAGGTGTTGCTGTCCATCCTTCATATGCCTGTTTTGACATGTGGTTTGCTTGGCTTTTGGACAGTGGTAGCTCATGGATAACTTGAACCTAGTGACTGAGAATTCTGTCTTGTTTAACCTTTTTTATTATTGTTATTTTCTCTTTGCCTGTCAGTCAGTGGTGGTATTTTTAACTTGGATCACTTACTGTTTTGAGCCCCCTGGGCAATGAACAAAGTTGAGCAGTGAATATTCATTTTAAGAGGGGGCTGTGTGTGGTGTGTGGGTCTATTTTGAGATGAGAATCTGTCACCCTAGTAGCTCCAGCCATTTTCTTTCAGCATCTGGCAGGGAATCCTCTGTACACTCTGGTTTTTTAGGCTTCTTGCTGGTGCTTCATTTCAAGCTTATCCTTGTCATTAGTGTTTAAAATGAGAGGCCCAAGTATTCCTTTAGGGTTTGACATTTTATGAACCAAGTTTCAAGACATGGTCTATGAAAATGGGAGGGAGGAAGAATCTTAATTGTAGGCATCCAGCTACAAAGGTGATGGCTGAGAGAAGAGACAGCTTAACTACAGGGAGTTAGCTCTCCTACCTTTTTGACTGCAGGAGAATATTACAGCACCAGAGAACATTTCCTAGAGCAGGGAAAAGTTTCCCTCAGCTGGTGAGCACTTTGGTTACTTTTCCTTCCTTTGCAGGCCCTCAATGAGCCTCTCTGCACAGCGAAAGATGCTTTCACTACCTCTTTAGAAGCTGTCCAACAGGAGACAAGCTGGTTACTTGGTGGAGTTAAGCAGCAAACAGTGCTGGTGGCAGCTGGGTCCATCTGTCTGAATAGCTGCCATAGCCTGTCCCTGCCTGGGCTTTGCCTGAGCAGCTGTCCTCCCTTGGAGGTGTGACTGGGCTGGGTTTGGGTACACCCAGACAGCTGGACTCTGTTGCCTTGACCTGCCAGGAAACTTCCACTTGGATATTGCACTGAATGGCAAGACAAATGCAGCTCTTCTTTAGCAGGCAGGCTCAAGGGCCAGGCCGCTGAAGTTCTTTGCTCAAACATCTGTCACGACCTCAGGCCACACCAGAGCTGCTTTTCTGGTGGTGTCTGTTGTTTTCAAGTACCGGTTCTTGTGGATCATAATTTCTGTTTCCCAGAATCCTGTGTATTAAGCAGAAACTTTACTGCACCCTTCATACAGATTAACCCTGCTGATTATGGAGAGGACTTGCATCCTAAATACGCCTCTGAAAAACAGGAAAGTGGGTTATTCACAAGGTTGTTGTTAAAGTTCTGGCGTGTTTGTGGTATGAGCACAAAGAGATACGAGCATCGGGCAGAAATTTACTTCTACTTTAATAGTCCATCTTTTCCTTGCTAAAATGACTGTTCTGAGTCATGCCATTAAACATACCAAATGGGAAGATGGGTTGTTATTGCAGCCCCTCTTGCATTTCCCTGTTTGAAAGCCCTTGCTTTCCCTTGCATCAGCTGAATTTGGTGTTCATGCCTGACACGTTTCCTTCCCAAACAGGAAGAAGCCCACACACGTGACAGTGAACTGCTGGTTCTGCAACCAGGACACGGTAGTGCCGTATGGGAATCGCAACTGCTGGGACTGCCCCAACTGCGAGCAGTACAATGGGTTCCAAGAGGTACTGTGACAGATTGCTTGAGGGGTGGCTGGGAAGGTGCACGGTGTGTGGAACAGCACTTGTGGGAAAACCCTGCTCCTCTTTTAAGATGATACAAGCCCAGTGCAGATGAATATCCAGCAGTTTGGCAGCTGGCAGCTCTGTGCTGAGCACCTGTGAACTCAGCAGCTGATCTCTTGATCAAATTTGAGAAAGAATCTGCTGTAGTGGGATGTGCTGACATTTTCTACTTTGGCTTGAAAGGGCAAAAAGAGCCTTGACATTTTCACCAATATTTCTTTAAGAATCTTCTTTTAAATATATGGAACGATTCCCTGGGTTTGTGTTTTGGAACAGCTAAATTGCTGGGTTTAGGGTGTTAAATAACAAAGCCTGTCTTAAGACCCACCAGCAGCAGCTGCTTGCAATGGATGTACAGAACAGTGAAGGGAGGAGAAGATTTGAAGCATTTTGTCTCTTTTTTCTTACTTACTACTTTTGTTTATAGGGGAATATATGGAGTATAGAGCTCCTGACAGAGCTTAGGGAATCTTGTTAACAAAGAGAATACCTGGCTTTGATTTTATGATCTCATGTTTGCTTTCTCTCCTGCCTCCCTTTTTGATTCTTGTCAGAATGGAGACTACAACAAGCCCATCCCTGCTCAGTACCTGGAACACCTTAACCATGTTGTGTCGGGTGCTATGACTTTCTGTGATCCTTCCAAACCTCAGCAGTGGGTGAGCAGCCAAATTCTGCTTTGCAAGAAATGCAACAACCATCAGACCACAAAGATCAAACAGCTGGCTTCATTCTCACCTAGGGAGGAGGTAAGTGTTTGTTAGGGACTGGCATCACAGGAGAGTGTCCAAGGCATTCTGATGCATGTACCTGCTGTTCCTCCTCTGTTTAATCCCATGCTGCAGCCCAGTAAGCGAGAGGGAGGAATTTTTGAGTATGCTATGGGAAGATGCTCTAGTAGTCTTCAGAAGCACTGTGTGGCATTCCAGTGCAGAGGAGGTTACTGATTAGTGTTGCAAAGTTACCTAATCCTACTCCAAAGCCAGAATATAGTGAACTGTTCTTAGATGGATGTTGGAAATTGAAGCTTGAGCCCAAAACCAAACGTGCACATCACTGCAATCAGGCTACAACTCCAGTACTTGCCCTTGACACAACTGAACTTACAGGATCTGGTAGGCACAACAGCCCACTACTCACCTTAAAGCCTTAATAGATTCTGGTTTTCCTGCAGCCTTGGCTGTGCTGTTTTCTGCTCTTATTAGTGGAGTGGGAGAGGAATCCTGTGCAGCCACATTACCTCCCTGGTTAGGCATTTGTGCCTAGGAGGGCAAAGGGATTTTACAGTTGCAGCAGCAGGATTTCCTGCTGAACAACTTCTTGTCCTTCCCATGACTTAATACACACACAGGATAGGACAGCGAGGTTTCTCCTTCACAGTTAAACGGCTCCCTGAATTTCATGCAGATTGTTTGGTGCTTCACTCCTTGGTTTTCAACCATGGTCAAGCCTTGGGGTTATAAGACTGTGCTGTAGTGGGATGTGTTCATCCTCTGGGTTGCATAATCCCATCTGCTTTGTGTAATTGTAATGAGTTTAATCAGGATGACTCCCACAGACCAGATTTAAATTTGGTCATGCTTAATGAGAACAACTTTGGCTGCTTCCCTTTTCTCAGCTTTATTTCTAGTCCTTGCCTCTTGGCAGACCTTGCTCAAGTAACATCAGCCTTTGGCCCCTTTTTAGGCGTTCAGGGAACTGCAGTGTTGGTGCCAGATAGGAAACACGGGACTGTGTTGTCCGGCATGGTTAGATATGTGTGTCAGTGACAGCAGTGGCTTCTCTCAGCATTGCTGGCCTGTCCAGTAAGGGATGAACCTGCTGCTACTAGTCTCTCCCATGTGATTCCTTCTTGATTCTGATGGATGGAGCCTATGAAACTGCTGCAACAAGGCCTCTGGCAGCTACATTGCATCTTTACTTCCCTCTCCCCAAGAAGCTACATCCTTTGAGTTGTGTGCTTTTGGTACAAGGATCTTGATAGAGGGTGGGAGTAGAGATGGAAGAGCCCTAGAAACCTCTGTGCTGAGTGGTGTGTCCACTGTAGTGACGCTGAAAAACTGTCCCTATTCGCTGTCTGTTTTAACAAGCGCTATTAGTGACTTACAGAGCTCATCTCACCAGGGCATGTCAGTAGCAGGCGTGATAACTGGTGAGGGACCTGCAGTTCTCACCTACTTTCCCTCTCTTCTTGTCTCACCAGGGCAAATATGACGAGGAGATTGAGGTGTATAAGCACCATCTGGAGCAGACATACAAGCTGTGCCGTCCATGCCAGGCTGCTGTGGAGTATTACATAAAACACCAGAACCGGCAGCTGCGGGCGCTGCTGCTCAGCCATCATTTCAAACGCCGTGAGACAGACAAGACCAACACTCAGGTACGTGGGGGAGGGACAAGGGAGTTTAGGGGCAAGTGCAGAGAATTGGGTTTTCCTCTTTCTGGTGTCATTCAATGCAGTTGCAAGAAGGTTAAGTCTAATGTAAGAATAAGAACAGAGCAAAAGGAAGATAGTGGGACAGCCAGAAAAGGGGAGATAGGGAAGCCAATTTATGAGTATAGTGCAGGAAACTACGGGGGGGAGGGAAGAGTAAGAATGATGGGAAGTGAATTATGACCTCCTTCCCTCACTGCCCTGCCTGACCTTGGCTTCTCATAGCTGCACTGTTGCGCTTTGCTAGTCTAAAATATCCCATCTGGTGTCAGCCCAGTAGAGACTTAAGGACTTGGGCAAAACCATCCATACAGTCTGAAACTGTTTCATAAAGCACCATTTCAAAAACTTGCTAGGGTTCATTCAGCTTCTGACAAAGTGTTTCTCCCTTCTTCTGCAGAATGTATGTTCATCCTCCTCTTCTGCTTCCATAACCACACCAGCTCAGGTGATATTTCTGCGGTTCTTGGCCTTCCTCAGCTGTGCGTTCCTGGTTCTGATGGCCTTGTATGGGTCAGGAGACCCTTTCTCACTCCGTGCAGCAGTCCCTGCTCCTCTCTCCTCTGGTCCAGTGTCCATTCAGAACAGGACTGGCACACATGCAGACTTGGAAAATGACACTTGGGTGACAGTGACAGGCTGGCGGGAGCTGCTCCGCCTGCTCCCAGAACAGATGGTGGAGAACCTGAGTGCGGCGTGGGCATATGGGAAGAATCACCAGATGGCAGTCGCTGTCCTTGGGCTGTTCACCTGCCTGTTGGCCATGTTCTTAGCTGGGCGGATCAGGTGCGTGTGCTCTTTTCTTCTGTTTCACTTAAAGGAAAACTGCATTATGTTGGAGGTCTTTTGCTTGTCTTGACTCGGTGAGCCAGGGAGTGAGCGTTTGCCAGAATGGCTCATGTAGTACTGGGTGGCAGAGCTGTCCTTGGTTTTCTTTGGATTGCCAGCAGTCTGGATGGAGACAGCAGAGCTTGCTTTGGACCTGTGCCTTGGTTCATTCAATTTAAGACTGAGCTACAGTGAATGAAAAGCTCCCTGTGCAGTTCTGTAATCTGGTAGATATGGAACTGATCTATTCAGGTACTTGCCACAGCAGTGGGAAGGGCTGCAGGTGATACAACTGTAGTAAGAGGTAGTACATAACCTGCTCGGTCTGTGCCTCCTCCCCAGCTTACCTCTTTCCTCAGAACCAAGAGGGTTCATTGATGTCTAAATTCTTACCTTGTGTCTTGTTTGGTTTCTTGGCATTGCAGGCTCCGGAGAATTGATGCATTTGCTTCAGTCTTGTGGTTCGTCGTGATGAGTCTGCATTTAGCCGAGAGGTACCTGAAGATGGAAACGCCCAGCTGGCTAGACACAGCCAAATTTGGCACCACGTCCTTGTGCTGCTTGGTGGGCTTCACCGCAGCAGTCGCCACGCGGAAATCAACGGGCCATCGGAGATACCGGCCCCGAAGGTCAGAGCCAGAGCAGTGACGCTGGGGGAAGGAGGAAAAAAAGCCTTGTGAACTCTTTGCGACTGGTGCTTCTCTTTCCTCTTTTTATTTGCCCTTTCTCTGTTCTTTTTGTTTTTTTGTTTTTTTTAATTAGATAAGCAGTGAAGCCCTTTTTTTTTTTTTTTTTTTTCTTTTTCTCC